>JARQOC010000398.1:0-85144 GCA_033576535.1 Allobates femoralis
CATACATGTTTGCTCATAAATTTTGTCCATCTCTCTAACATGAAACTAACGATCCAAAGAAACATAAGCTCCAGTAGTTTGGAGAAAAATTTATCTTTAACATGAAATTATCATCTACAAATAAAAAATTAAGCAAAGTTTGAAAAATCTTGCTTAAAAAATTAATCAATAGTTTTTAGACCAATCCAAATTTAGAAAATATTCATAAACTTAGAAAAATTTTGCTAAAGTATAATTAAGAAATTATTTTTGAAAGAAAAGTCTAATTTAACATTAAATACTTACATAAATTAGTGAATCTCCCAATAAAAGACACTAAATTGTAACAATCTTCTTATGAACTTAGGATCCAAAGAACAAAATCCTATTTAAGAATAATCATTTTTACATGAAAGTGTATTTGCTAAAATTAAACATGTATTTACAATTTGATAATCCGTAGAAAGAAGATCATTAAAATTTTTGTCCATTATCTTTTGAACCTAATGGGATCCAAGAAACAAACTTCAATCTGGTAGAAAGAAAATTCATTGCATTACATAAATTGTTTTCGCTAAAAATGAAAATAAATTTACATACGTTACAACTCTGTAAAGAAACATTCAATTTTGCATTTGCTCTTCATGAACTAGCAGAATCCCAAAGTAACAGTCAATAAATAGTTTAGAATAAATCATTGCTTTGACATGAAATGTTTTTTCGTTAACATTGCAAAATCTCTTAAAAGCATAACGTTTGATAATCTCTGCTAAATAGAGTACATAAAAATTTTACATCATTTTTGGTCTAGAAATAAATAGATCAAAGTTTGCATTCAGAAAGAGATTTAAGATATTTCATCTTTGCATGAAAGTGATTTTCTGCTTAACTGAAAAGTCATTTAACATAGATTGACTAATTCTGTGAAGAAGATATAAAGATTTTGCCATTCTGTCAATTTTCTAACTAAGCAGAATCCCAAAGACACATTATGCTCCAGTGTTTAGGAGAAAAATTCATTCTTTGACATGAAAGTGTTTTCGTCTAAAAATGAACATACATTTAAATTTGTGAAAATTTGCTGAAAGAATACATTCAAATTTTAACATCACTTTCATAACTTACAGAATCCCAAAGAACAATACATCCAGTTTTAGGAATTTATTCTTTGAACTGAAAGGTGTTTCGCATCAAACAGTGAAAAAGACATTTACATACGTTTGATTTATCTTCTAGAAAGAAAAATCATAATTTTTCCATTCTCTGTTTATGAACTAAGCAGGAATTCAGACACTCACACTCAGATTGAGAAAAATCTTGCTTGAAAATTTTGTTAATGAATGATTTCTACGTGATTTAGAATTTTCATTTTAAAAGATCCAGCGCTCCAGCTAAAAAACATAGTGTGTTTCACATGAATGTTTCTAAGTGAAAATAAATTTTCTCTCTTTGCAGCGAACAGACAAGCCCAGTTAGAAAATTTTTAAGTGTGTTTCGCAAATGAAAAGACATAACAGTTAATCTGTAAATCATAATTTGTCCTTCTGCTCTTAACCTAAGCAGGAATCCCAAAGAACAGCATCACAGCTCCAGTAGTGTAGGAGAAAAATTCATTGCTTTGACATGAAAGTGTGTTTTCGCGTCTAAAAAGTGAAAATAGACATTTAAGCATACGTTTGACTATATCTCTGGCTAGAAAGAGATACATTCAAATTTTTTGTCCCATTCTGCTCTCTTCATGAACCTAAGCAGGAATCCCAAAGAACAGCATCACAGCTCCAGTAGTTTAGGAGAAAAATTCATTGCTTTGACATGAAAGTGTGTTTTCGCGTCTAAACAGTGAAAATAGACATTTAAGCATACGTTTGACTATATCTCTGGCTAGAAAGAAGATACATTCAAAGTTTTTTGTCCCATTCTGCTCTCTTCATGAACCTAAGCAGGAATCCCAAAGAGCAGCATTACTGCTCCAGTAGTTTTTGGAGAAAAATTCATTGCTTTGACATGAAAGTGTGTTTTCGTGTCTAAACAGTGAAAATAGACATTTAAGCATACGTTTGACTATATCTCTGGCTAGAAAGAAGATACATTCAAATTTTTGTCCCATTCTGCTCTCTTCATGAACCTAAGCAGGAATCCCAAAGAACAGCATCACAGCTCCTGTAGTTTAGGAGAAAAATTCATTGTTTTGACATGAAAGTGTGTTTTCGCATCTAAACAGTGAAAATAGACATTTAAGCATACGTTTGACTATATCTCTGGCTAGAAAGAAGATACATTCAAATTTTTTGTCCCATTCTGCTCTCTTCATGAACATAAGCAGGAATCCCAAAGAACAGCATCACAGCTCCAGTAGTTTAGGAGAAAAATTCATTGCTTTGACATGAAAGTGTGTTTTCGCGTCTTAACAGTGAAAATAGACATTTAAGCATACGTTTGACTATATCTCTGGCTAGAAAGAAGATACATTCAAAGTTTTTGTCCCATTCTGCTCTCTTCATGAACCTAAGCAGGAATCCCAAAGAGCAGCATTACTGCTCCAGTAGTTTAGGAGAAAAATTCATTGCTTTGACATGAAAGTGTGTTTTCGTGTCTAAACAGTGAAAATAGCCATTTAAGCATACGTTTGACTATATCTCTGGCTAGAAAGAAGATACATTCAAATTTTTTGTCCCATTCTGCTCTCTTCATGAACCTAAGCAGGAATCCCAAAGAACAGCATCACAGCTCCAGTAGTTTAGGAGAAAAATTAATTGCTTTGACATGAAAGTGTGTTTTCGCGTCTAAACAGTGAAAATAGACATTTAAGCATACGTTTGACTATATCTCTGGCTAGAAAGAAGATACATTCAAATTTTTTGTCCCATTCTGCTCTCTTTATGAACCTAAGCAGGAATCTTAAAGAACAGCATCACAGCTCCAGTAGTTTTGGAGAAAAATTCATTGCTTTGACATGAAAGTGTGTTTTCGCGTCTAAACAGTGAAAATAGACATTTTAGCATACGTTTGACTATATCTCTGGCTAGAAAGAAGATACATTCAAATTTTTTGTCCCATTCTGCTCTCTTCATGAACCTAAGCAGGAATCCCAAAGAACATCATCACAGCTCCAGTAGTTTAGGAGAAAAATTAATTGCTTTGACATGAAAGTGTGTTTTCGCGTCTAAACAGTGAAAATAGACATTTAAGCATACGTTTGACTATATCTCTGGCTAGAAAGAAGATACATTCAAATTTTTTGTCCCATTCTGCTCTCTTCATGAACCTAAGCAGGAATCCCAAAGAACAGCATCACAGCTCCTGTAGTTTAGGAGAAAAATTCATTGCTTTGACATGAAAGTGTGTTTTCGCGTCTAAACAGTGAAAATAGACATTTAAGCATAAGTTTGTCTATATCTCTGGCTAGAAAGAAGATACATTCAAATTTTTTGTCCCATTCTGCTCTCTTTATGACATTAAGCAGGAATCCCAAAGAACAGCATCACAGCTCCAGTAGTTTTGGAGAAAAATTCATTGCTTTGACATGAAAGTGTGTTTTCGCGTCTAAACAGTGAAAATAGACATTTAAGCATACGTTTGACTATATCTCTGGCTAGAAAGAAGATACATTCAAATTTCTTGTCCCATTCTGCTCTCTTCATGAACCTAAGCAGGAATCCCAAAGAACAGCATCACAGCTCCAGTATTTTAGGAGAAAAATTCATTGCTTTGACATGAAAGTGTGTTTTCGCGTCTAAACAGTGAAAATAGACATTTAAGCATACGTTTGACTATATCTCTGGCTAGAAAGAAGATACATTCAAATTTTTTGTCCCATTCTGCTCTCTTCATCAAAATATTTTTATTAGGGTATAAGATAAAAAGGGGAATAGGAAGGGAAGGGTTACATAATAAAGAAGGAAATTTTGGGGGGGGAGGGTAGGGAGACATACAATAAATACAATAACATAATGCAGTAAATACAGTGTTAAGACATTTAAGCTGAAAATAACAAATAGGATCATATTGTAGTGATAAGAACAATGAGAATGTATAAAGAAATAAACATCGCTAGAACAAAAAATATTAACATTTACTATTGAGAAATTGAGTAAATTATTTATATACATATAGAGGAGATTTTGTGAAGAACTGTATTTCCAGAACGAGAAATCAGGTTTAGATTGTTTTGTTTTTGATTGTATGAAAAACAGTAAAGGTTACTGTTTTAGTTGTATTTTCATAAATTAGGTATAGGGGGAATCTAAGGCATAAGCAGTGGGGCATACAATTGAATCCAGGGTTCCCATTGAAGGAAGAATTTATTCCAGGTGTTGTTGCGAATAGCAAAAGAGTTTTCGTAGGTGCAATGGGTAGTAACTCTTCCTATCAGATTAGCTATTGACGGTGGTTCAGGTTGTTTCCATTTTGCTGCCAGTAGGGTCTTGGCGGTCAATACCACATGAGCTATTAGGAATCTAGTATTTGGAGGAAAGATTTCCACGCCCAGGAGCAAAAGGGCCAAC
Organism: Allobates femoralis; assembly: GCA_033576535.1. NCBI lineage: Eukaryota > Metazoa > Chordata > Amphibia > Anura > Aromobatidae > Allobates > Allobates femoralis. Next base: position 4,485 of record JARQOC010000398.1, read on the forward strand.
TCCGGGGAAAGAGTAAAATGGCTTTTGGTGACTTTTCTTAGTAAAGTCTCGACTTCAACCCAGAATTGGCGAATTTGAGGGCAAAACCAAAAAATGTGAGAGAGTGATCCATGGGCTCCACATCCTCTCCAGCATAAGGGAGAGTGATCTGGAAAAAAAACGGTTTAATACGACAGGGGTGTAGTACCACCTTGACAGTATTTTGTAGTAATTTTCGTGTAAGGTGGCACATTTAGAGCTGGAATAAACAGTTTTGAGTGTTTTAGGCAGGGTTTCCAAATTAATTTTTACATCCAGTTCTTGTTCCCATGCTTTTAGGAAAGGTAGGTCTGGGAGTTCTAATTCGTCATTCAGGATTTTGTAGAGTCTGTTGGTCGTCCAAATTGATTCTTTTTGGGGAAGTCTGATCAATTCCGTTATAATCGATGGGAGTTTGAAGTCCTGATGATGAGTCCGAAGGTAATTATCCAGAGCTCTCCACTGTGTCCTGTCATCCCTAGATAAGGGGAAGTTGGTTTGCATCTCATGGAAGGGTATGAGTACACCGTCCCTTATGAGGTCCTGAGCATGAGTTTTATCCTTTATCTTCCAATTTGACAGATTCAGGGAAGGAATGAGGGATTCGAGCGTCTCCAGTGGTATGTTTTTGAGGACAATTTTAATGGAGTGCTTATCCGCTTTAGCAGTGAAATGTTTCCAAGCTTGAATTGTCGCTTTAATGATTGGCTGAGGTGGAAGTTTTTTATGGGGGTCCAGAAGACACGCAATGAGGAGAGATTTCAGATTTTCGCCTGCAAGAGCGCCTTCAATGGAGATCCAAGGCATTTCGGGGAGTCAAGGAACCAACTGTGGGATAATTTAATTAGTGAGGCCAAATAATAGTTGTATAAGTTGGGTACACCCAGTCCAGCTGAAGATTTGTGTCGCTGTAGTGCTATTGAGGCAACTCTCGGCTTTTTCCTGTGCCATATGAAGGCTCGTAGTTGAGATTGGAATTTTGTGAACCATCGTCTTGGAATGAACAAGGGCATAGATCTTATTGTAAACAAAAATTTTGGGAAAAGGAGCATTTTGAATGCTTCAATTTTACTCAACCAAGTTAATTCAATTTTGGAAAGGCGTTGGTATTCTTGGCATAAGGAGCTAAAGAGTGTTGTTAAATTTGAGTGTACCATATTGCTTGATGGTTTTGTTAATGAAATTCCCAAATATGTTATATCCCTTTCCTTCCAAGAGAAGTCAAATTCTTCCTTAAGGTATTGTAGGAGAGTACCGTCGATATTAAAGTCCAATACTTGTGATTTAGTTGTGTTTATTTTGTATAGTGAGACTCGGGAGTATTTTTGAAGTTCCAAGTCGAGGTGTCTCAGGGATTTTAATGGGTTAGTGATTGACAGTAAAATGTCGTCGGCGAAAAGTGAAATTTTATGTTGATTTTGGTTAATTAAAATCCCTTTGATGTAAGAATTCTGTCTTATGCTGGAGGCCAATGGTTCAATATATAGCGCGAAAAGAAGTGGGGATAGAGGACAACCTTGCCGTGTCCCATTTGAGAGTGGAAATTTATGGGACAAAATGGTATTAGAGTAAACTCTAGCTGTGGGGGCTCTGTACATAGATTGGATTGTACGAAGTATGTTACCTTTGAGTCCGAATGTTCTTAACGTAGTGAATAAAAACTGCCAATGAACCCTATCAAATGCCTTCTCGGCATCGAGTGCCAAGAAGGCAGATGGTTGGCTAGTCGTTTCAATGGTGGAGATTAAATCCAGAGCCCGCCTTGTGGCATCAACGGTGGTACGTCCCGGTATAAAACCCGATTGGTCTGGGTGTATTAGCTTGTTCACATAATTTTTTAATCGATTTGCGGCAAGTTTGGCCAGAATTTTGGTGTCGGTGTTCAATAAAGATATTGGTCTATAATTCTTGACATCAGATGGATCTCCTTTACCTTTAGGGATCACTGTAATTGATGCTTCAAGCATTTCATCTGGTAGATATCCCAGGGTAGCTGTATGATTAGCCAACTTTGTGAGGTAGGGGGCCAGGATTTGATTGAATTCTTTGTATAGTTCATTTTGGAAACCATCTGGTCCAGGTGCTTTCCCACTCTTTGATTTTTTATGACTTCAGCTATTTCAGGAGTAGTATAAGGTGAATTGAGATCTACTAGGTCCATGTCAGTCAGTGTGGGGAGTTCTAAATTATTTAGATAATGTTGTATTTCTGTCAGTTCAGGGGATTGATTTGAGGGGTGTTCTTTCAAATTATACAAGGAGGAGTAATACTTGGCAAATTCCTTCGCAATGTCTCCTGGATGATGATGTAATTTGTTGTGTTGATCTTTTATTTCCTTAATTCTCGCCTTGATTTTCTGATGTTTAATTTTTTGGGCCAGTAATTTGGATGGTCTATCGTCCGAATGGTAATGATGCATTTTAAGAGTCTGGGAAATTTTGTCATAATCAGAAGTAAGGAGCGTTTTGATATTTAGGCGGAGTTTAAAAATTTCATCCAGAATTTGGGGATTCGGAGAGTTTTGGTGTGACACCTCAAGTTCATGAATTTTGGCCACCAGATTTTTAAGTTTTTCTTGGTTTTTCCTATTCAATTGGGCATTTAATTGAATCATTTTACCCCGGAGAACTGCTTTGAAAGCTGACCATAGAGTTACTGTTGACGTTTCCTCCAAATCGTTTTCCTTGAAGTAGTTAATGATGGTTTCCTCAATTTCCTTTTTGTATGATGGGTGAGAATAAAGTAGGCTGTTATTTCTCCATTGTTTGGGAGATAAGGATTTTGGACCTGTTTTGACTTCAAAAGTAGTGGGGGCGTGGTCGGACCAAGTTATGGACCCGATCTCTGATTTAATGAATTTTGGAAGGGTAAATACTCCAGCTAGGACTAAGTCGATCCTGGAATAAGAATTGTGCCTCTGTGAATAGTGGGAATATTCGATGGAAGTGGAGTTTAAGCATCTGAATGTGTCGTATAGGTCATATTTGTGGAGCCATGGGTCAAGGGATTGATTGTTGTTATTCCTGGATTTGTTTGATGAGTCAATTACACTATTGGGGACAGTGTTGAAGTCTCCAAATATAATGAGATCCCCTTGTGTTTTGTCATTTATTAAACTCATGACCTTACTCAAGAAGGTTTTTTGAGCTTTATTGGGGGCATAGAGACATATCAGGGTAAAAATGTGGGAATTAAGTTTGCAGATGAGGACCAGGTATCTCCCCTCCGGATCTGCAATACTTTCTATTAATTCGAAGGCAACATTGTTTTTGATCATGATAGCTACTCCAGCCTTTTTCCTCGAGTTGTTGGCACAGAAGATATTCTGGAAGTTTTTGTTGGTCAGTCTCTGTGGCTGTTGTGATGAGAATTTGGTCTCCTGGAGTCCTATTATGTCCGCTTTGGAATCTCTGATTGTTTTCCATAGGAAAAAACGTCTTTTCGGAGAGTTAAGCCCGTTGATATTTTGGGAGTAAAAGCGGAGGGACATGATCAGTTAGTGATCTAAAATGTTATTTCCTTGGAATGGGAACTGTTTTGAATGATGGTATCTCTGTCTCGTTTGGAAATTCCTATGTTATAAAACAATATAAGTTTTGATTATCTAGAATTTGTTTGTTAGAATTTTAAAAAATAACTCAATTTACTCAACGGAGGGGATCCAAGGATCACGTTGAAAAACCTCCTTTTTTGGCTAGTGTTTTTGGCATAACACCTCAGCCATTATTAGTTGGAGTATAGATCTATTTATGAAATGATAATTCCCAGATCTTTAAGGGTTTTAAGACCTTTCTTTACTTCTGAGAGTGCAAGAAATCTTCCCTGGTGTTGAATTAAAATTCTTGTTGGGTTAAAGCCCCATTTGTACGGAATGGAGCTCTTCTGTAGTGAGCTGATAATGGGTGATAGTTCCCTTCTCTGTTGCATCGTAGATTTGGATATGTCAGCAAAAATTCTGACATGTTGGTATGGAGCTGGAAGGGACTTATTTATTTTTAAGTAGTCTACGATCTGTTCCTTCTCTTGTAGAAATTGGAACTTGATTAGGACATCTCTTGGGGTATCTGGTGGTAGGAAGTTTGGTTTCCTTAGACGGTAAATTGAAATAATGTTGGGGTTGGGATCTGATAACGAGGGTATCGATTGTCTTATTAAATCTGTTGCGTATTGTTTTAATTGGTTGGGTAAGATGGATTCCGCTATACCTCGTAACTTCAGGTTTTGTCTTCTGTCTTTATCATCTAAGTCAGAGATTTTATTCTGCATCAATATAGTTTTCCTTGAGGAGTTTGTGGTCATTGACCAGTTCCTCGTGTTTGGACAGCAAAGAGGAAATATCAGATTTATTTTTGTCTACTTTATGTGTTATGTTATCCACTGAAACTTGCATATGTCCAAATCTTGATTCCAATTTCTCCTCAAAAGCTTTATTCTTTTTATCAAGAGCGTAAAAGATATCCTTGAAAAAGTTTTTGTCTATTGGGCCAGACCAGTTTATACCATCAAAGGTGTCAGTGTCTTGTGGTAATGGAGAAGATTCTTTCCTGGGTTTTTGTTTGAGTGGGGAGATATTGGGAGAGTCGTTTAAGTCCGAATCTGAAGAGTTAGGCATGTTCAGTATTTGGGAAGGTCCCGTCCTTTTCTTGGTGGCAAATTCTTTTCTTTTTTGGGAGGAAGCTGGGGGTTCTACGTGGGTTCCCTCTTCTATAGTCATGTGGGAGTCAGAGCCTCGGTCGCTGCTAGTATCCCTAGGGGATCTAGAGCGATGTTTATACTCTGCATGTGTGATTTTTATAGCCGATCTGGGTGGCTTTGGCTTTTCTTTCAGCTGTTTTGCTGTAGCCATAGTGGGTTAACTGTTGGTCAGGTTTATGATGTAAAGATGAGGGATCTAATTGCTGTATCAGGAGTATTACTGTCGGATATGTTATGGGAGACTTAGAATGTTTGGGTGATGAGATTTGTAAGGAAACCGGAGGAAGTAAGGCGTGGTATTGACTGTCAGGAGCCTATGTCCTCAGAGTTCTTAATAGTCTTAGTAGGATCAGATGTTGTTTAAATTTGAGATCTGGTTTAATCTGGAGGAAGAGTCACTAAGGGCTCTGCACCAAGTTCACAGGAGGTGTAATTAAGTTTTATTCTCCTTCTGTTTTATAAGGATTTACCCAGGTGGGAAGAAATTCTGTTATTCCCTGATTGAGAAGTCCCTGTTAACAGTTGACAACTTGCCCCTTTTAGAAGCCTTTTATTTGTGATAGGGCTATATTATGGTCAATAGAGATCGTATATGTTTCTCGTCCAGAGATAACTGTATAGTATTGTCTGCACAGAATATACTTGCAGTAATCAGCTAAATTAGAGGGCATGTATACAGCCGAGGAAGAGGTATCAGTGACAACAACTATTGGTTGCCAGGCAGTCTGAATAGGTGTGTTATATATAGGTTGTTATGTTAGGGTTGTGTTCTGGGATAAATAACGAATATTCAAAAAAGGAAAGGTGCTTAGTCCTGACAGTAATCTGGTTTTAGCCATTAATAGTAATCAAAATTATCAATTTGTAATAAATAAGTGGTGAAGTAAAGGGTTAATTTAGTTTAAAAGAGGCAAGGGTTATAATAGGGTTACTAGGAATTAGAAAATGGAAACATTCAGAAGGGGTCACAATTGAGAGAGAGGATATGAGATGAAGAGAGAAACAAGTATTAGAAGAAAGAAGAGTTGGTAATCAGGATATAGGAGGAGTTGTCAAAAGAATATGTTTTAAGTAATATAAAGAGAAGAGTATAAAGAAAACAGAAATGAATCACTGGTTGTGGTTGAAGGAGAGGAATTGGAGAGAAAAAGTTTAAGAGTAGTAGAAGAGGTTACTTGAGCTAGAGAAAGGATGTGAATAATTGTTAAGGTATATATAAAAGGTTTTCGTAGGGAAGTAAGAATGAAAGGAGAGAATTAAAAGATATATAGAAAGAGTTATGTAGAGATATAAAAGATAATAGGATTGAGATTGAAGTTATAGGTAATTAGGATAATCCAGTAGGACAGAGGAGATCTAATAAGATATTTACCAGTCTTCAAACGTAAAATCCCAAAGATTTAGAAGATGCGTTATGTAATATAGTCCCAGAGATCTAAGTAGAACAACAGAAATGAGGTAGTCCTTGTTGATGGAAGGTCGGGGGACAGTTGAAAAGACTTGTGAACAGTGAACTAGTCCGTGCAGGTCCGATTAGTTCCTCAGTTATCTTGGTAAGTCTGTATCCACAACGAAGAGTCCCAGAAATTGATAGTTGCTATGGTGATCTGCGAGTCATCAGCTGAGTCGCGGTGGTGTCGGAAGGTGCCTTGCGAGTTATAGCGGTTGCTATAACAACTCCAACGAAGCAGAGTAGCTGTCTGAAGATCAGTAGAAAAAGATGCAAGTTGGTTCTGATAGTTCCTGTTGGTGTGTAGGTCAGTAGAAATTCTGCAGAGATTCCCTTAGGATCCTCCGGTGGGCAGGTATGGGGAGTAACTGTTGTAGAAAATTCAATGGGGTATGCAATAATAATGGTAAGATCAGGAGACCCCTCTATATATGGGGGGGGATCCTGGAATCGCCACTGAAGCAGGAGAGTGAGGTCGAGAAACAATGACCCCTGTACAAAGATCTTAACCCCTTCACTCTTCCCCTGCGGTGTTCAAATCGAGGGGGGAAAGTATCCCAGAAGAAAGCCCAGATCAGAGTTGAGATGTCAAAAAGCGTGATAAAAAAATAAATAAATAAAAAAAAAAAAAAAAAAAAAAAAAAATAAAATAAAATAAAATAAAATATATAAAAATATTGAAGGAGCTTGTCCTTCCGCTAACCGGATCCGTGAGGCCTTCAGTCAGCTGTTCCAAAGGGTTTCCGGCAGTAGTAGTCGACTCAGATGCAGCTCCAAAGGCTTTCAGGGTAGTGGTTTCTTAGATGTGTATTTGGCGCCACCTACCGCCTGCAGTTGTTATAGCAGCAATCAATTATATAACAGGGCTGCAAAAAAGGCGGGAAACTGCTGTGGAAGTCTCCAAGGGTCCCTGGATGTCCGGAGGGGACCTAGGAGGATCAACAAAGTTCAAGAAGTCTCCTACCTGGACCAGTAGCCACCCCTTCGGTTCCTGTTTCCTCTAGGGGGTTAACCATACGATGAGGATCTGGGAAATACCAGATCTAACTGCCTCAGTTAGCTGGAGGTTTAGCTTCTTTGTTGTAGATATCCAAGGCAGAGTCAGGGAGCACAAGAGAAACCCGAAGATGTCCAGGAGGTGCTGAGTGGGTCCGGAGAAACAGGCAGTATTCTGGAGGTTTACTCACCCACAGTAAACATCGCTGTAATTCATGGCTTGATTCTGCTGGGGATTTCCAAGACTGAAGACTCGGCTGTGTAATCGAGTCTGCTGTAGACGGAGGTTGCTATAGCAACCCGCGGGTCTGTAGTGGAGCCGCGGTTTTGGCGGGAAAGTCCCGAAAAAAGGCGGGAAAGAGCCGCGATTTTGGCGGGAAAGCGGGAAAGACCCGAAAAAGGGCGGGAAAGGTCGGCGGGAAGGCGGGAAACCCCGAAAAAGGCGGGAAAGGTCCCGGAGTCGGCTCCCAGGGTCCTCAGAGCCGCGATTTTGGCGGGAAAGCGGGAAGTCCCGAAAAAAGGCGGGAAAAGTCCAAAAGCTGGTTTAAAGGTCCTCTGACCACTCGGAACCGGGAAGAAGCCCAAAATAGTTGAGTTAGAGTCCCAGGGAGATGTCCAGTGCCTAATTAGGCCAAGAAGATGAGGGAGAAGATAAAGACTCAAGAAGATCTTCTATTGTGGTAATCCAAAGAGGAAAAAAAATCCAGAAGTGAGAAGTCCAGTAGGTCCAGATGGTTCTTGGAGCTGGTTCAGGCAGATCTTAGTTGGTTTGGTAGGATTTCTCCCCTAGGGAAGAGATCCAGTTGCTTTTTTCTGGCTGAGGAGCAGGAGCTCGAGCTAAACACGTCTGCTCTCCATGAGCTCCACCATTCTGCTCTCTTCATGAACCTAAGCAGGAATCCCAAAGAACAGCATCACAGCTCCAGTAGTTTAGGAGAAAAATTCAGGGGCGTGGCTTTGGAGCTCATGCAGACCAGACGTGTTTAGCTCGAGCTCCTGCTTCCCAGCCTGAAAACTCAACTGGATCTCTTCCTTAGAGTGGATTTCCTTCCATACCAACCAGGATCTTCATGGATTTACATCAAGAACCTCTTGCTTTAATCTGATACCCTTTTTCTGGACTTTTTTCTTCCTTGGACATCCACCTAGAAAGTTCTTCTCCACTCTCTGAGCTCTTCCCGGCGCTGGATTCCTCCCTGGATCATCTGGTCTGCTGTTCCGGCTTTCCTCCTGGTTCCGAGAACCTACAGAACTTAAAGAAGGGAGAGAAGAAAGGTTAGAAGGTTCTTCCGGTCTTCCCGCCTTTCTCCGGGCTTCCGCCGCTTTCCCGCCATTACCGCGGTTGGGCGGTGGTCCCGGGTCTTCACATACCAACTGCGATTACCTCCCGACCTCTGGACACACTTGCTGCTTCTACAGGTGAGGTAACCCCAGAGGAATCCAGACTTGAAGCGGGGAAACTTTCCTCATTTTTGTCCCCTTTTTCACCCGCCTTCCCCAGATTTTTTGGTTTTCTGCCTGCTTTCCCCTGGCTAAAAAACTTCTTCTGGCTCTATTGCCTGATTCTCGCTGTCCTCCAGCATACATAACATACTATATGACTAAGCAATTTTTTCCCGCCTTTTTTCCCGCCAATTTTGTTGTTTCATTGCCTAACTAAGACCTGCGATTCCATTAGAACCCACTAGAGGGCGCCTGTCTACCTCATCGTCTTTCCCGCCTTTTTTTTCCCGCCAATTTTGCAATAGCAGTAAACAACTAGAAGTTGTTATACCAACGGTCGCCACAAGAGGGCGCTAACTTTGCAATAGCAGTAAACAACTAGAAGTTGTTATACCAACGGTCGCCATGAGAGGGCGCTAATTATGCAATAGCAGTAAACAACTAGAAGTTGTTATACCAACGGTCGCCATAAGAGAGCGCAAATTTTTTCTTCCTTTTTTACTAACTAATAGTGCCAGAGGGCGCTAGGTTCACCCTTTTCCCTCCCGCCTTTTTTCTCTTGCTACTTCCACTATTTTTTTCTTTTATATAAACAGCGGTCACAGTAACCGCCAGCGGTAATACAAAACATTATTCTTCATTATTCTCCGGCTCTCCCCCTGAGACTCCACGTCCCAGCACAGTTTCTGTGGCTAGGGATCCCGCTCAATGGGTACTGCTTCCTCCTTTGGGACCTAGATCAGCCCCTGGTTTGCTGGACTATTTCTCTGTGAAGCTATCTCACTGCCGCTCCTGAAGGCTCCTGCATCGACTCCACGCTGGTCTCAGGATCGGGTCGGTGGATCTCTGGCTTGGCCTCTTCCTTCAAGCTGCATCTGAATCCCCTACTATCCATAAGACTCTGCTGAGACTCGCTGTGATTCTTCTATTGCTGCTTAACCTTCACCTGTCACTCGCTCGGATCCCCTATCTCTGGAGAGATTCTGCTAAGGACTCGCTACTCGTAGAGGCACCCGACTCGCTACCTTTTTCTTCACTTTGTTCCAGCCAGAATTTTCTACACTGCAGGGGCAACGGCTTTGACTCGCAGGACATCTTCTGCCAGCTCTGCAGACTCGCTGCGATCCTGCTGGCGACTCGACATCTACGCAACTCCTTCTACTCGCACGGTTCTTCCGACATTGCACTGATCTGGACGGAGACTCGGAGATTGTCATCTACTACACGCTTTCTCTCAATTTTACCGCGATCCATCTGCTGGTCCCCGGATTATTAATATATATACAGTTAGGGCCAGAAATATTTGGACAGTGACACAAGTTTTGTTATTTTAGCTGTTTACAAAAACATGTTCAGAAATACAATTATATATATAATATGGGCTGAAAGTGCACACTCCCAGCTGCAATATGAGAGTTTCCACATCCAAATTGGAGAAAGGGTTTAGGAATCATAGCTCTGTAATGCATAGCCTCCTCTTTTTCAAGGGACCAAAAGTAATTGGACAATGGACTCTAAGGGCTGCAATTAACTCTGAAGGCGTCTCCCTCGTTAACCTGTAATCAATGAAGTAGTTAAAAGGTCAGGGGTGGATTCCAGGTGTGTGGTTTTGCATTTGGAAGCTTTTGCTATGACCAGACAACATGCGGTCAAAGGAACTCTCAATTGAGGTGAAGCAGAACATCCTGAGGCTGAAAAAAAAGAAAAAATCCATCAGAGAGATAGCAGACATGCTTGGAGTAGCAAAATCAACAGTTGGGTACATTCTGAGAAAAAAGGAATTGACTGGTGAGCTTAGGAACTGTAAAAGGCCTGGGCGTCCACGGATGACAACAGTGGTGGATGATCGCCGCATACTTTATTTGGTGAAGAAGAACCCGTTCACAACATCAACTGAAGTCCAGAACACTCACAGTGAAGTAGGTGTATCTGTCTCTAAGTCAACAGTAAAGAGAAGACTCCATGACAGTAAATACAAAGGGTTCACATCTAGATGCAAACCATTCATCAATTCCAAAAATAGACAGGCCAGAGTTAAATTTGCTGAAAAACACCTCAAGAAGCCAGCTCAGTTCTGGAAAAGTATTCTATGGACAGATGAGACAAAGATCAACCTGTACCAGAATGATGGGAAGAAAAAAGTTTGGAGAAGAAAGGGAACGGCACATGATCCAAGGCACACCACATCCTCTGTAAAACATGGTGGAGGCAACGTGATGGCATGGGCATGCATGGCTTTCAATGGCACTGGGTCACTTGTGTTTATTGATGACATAACAGCAGACAAGAGTAGCCGGATGAATTCTGAAGTGTACCGGGATGTACTTTCAGCCCAGATTCAGCCAAATGCTGCAAAGTTGATTGGACGGCGCTTCATAGTACAGATGAACAATGACCCCAAGCATACAGCCAAAGCTACCCAGGAGTTCATGAGTGCAAAAAAGTGGAACATTCTGCAATGGCCAAGTCAATCACCAGATCTTAACCCAATTGAGCATGCATTTCACTTGCTCAAATCCAGACTTAAGACGGAAAGACCCACAAACAAGCAAGACCTGAAGGCTGCGGCTGTAAAGGCCTGGCAAAGCATTAAGAAGGAGGAAACCCAGCGTTTTGGTGATGTTCATGGGTTCCAGACTTAAGGCAGTGATTGCCTCCAAAGGATTCGCAACAAAATATTGAAAATAAAAATATTTTGTTTGGGTTATGTTTATTTGTCCAATTACTTTTGACCTTCTAAAATGTGGAGTGTTTGTAAAGAAATGTGTACAATTCCTACATTTTCTATCAGATATTTTTGTTCAACCCTTCAAATTAAACGTTACAATCTGCACTTGAATTCTGTTGTAGAGGTTTCATTTCAAATCCAATGTGGTGGCATGCAGAGCCCAACTCGCGAAAATTGTGTCACTGTCCAAATATTTCTGGCCCTAACTGTATATAGATTAAACTCGCACTCCTGTTGACATACTAAATTCTTCAACTTTGACTCTACTATTGGTCATTTACATCCCTTATCGACCGGATTCTATTATCAGCTACTTGGAACCTTTAATACGACTTCAGACCTTCAATCAACCAAGATCTTCAATCAACTAAGACTTTCTACTTTTTGGACTATCGGTTCTTTTGACTCCAGTTCAACATTCTCTACAGTAACCTGCTTTTGGTTTATCTCGGCTGGTTATAGGTAAAATCTACTATTGTTGTTTATTATGCCTTTCTCTTCTCACCACTTACTCTACCCTAACTTCAACTAACATATTTCCAGCTTTCCTTAATCTCTACCCTATAATCTTCCTTCTTCTCTTTTCTACCCCACTTTTCCCACAACTCAGCATCTTCTATTTTGGACGTATTTACTCTATTTACCCATATAACCTTCCTCCAAATAACATAACTAACCACATCCTGGAATTTACTTATTCTTAGGGGGCTTTCACTAATTAGAAACAAGACTTTTTAATTAAACCTACTCCTAAATAGGATTATATCTATACTCTGAAGATTATATACCCTCCCTGCTCGCTTCAAAAATCTGACTCTCGCCTCCCTAGAATTTCCCCTCTGGATTTTTTCCCCACTTAAAAGATTTCTTTGTTCCCCAGTGGAATCTCTCATTTTTAGGGATCATAGTATCCTGCCATTCAATACTCTAACATAATTCTTCTCGGATTTTTTTAAATCCTTTCTTATCACTGCACTATACCCCCGCAACAGAGGATTTATTTGTATACTAGACTTTGTTGTGGACTGATATCCGTCAAAGAATCTTATCCTGCTACATCCATCACGGACCACTATCAAAACCCATCAAAATCTATATCAAAAAATCATAATGTCTAATCCTAAACCACCTAGACCGGACATTAAGTCCACACATGCCCAGTCCAAACACCGTTCCAGATCCCCTAGAATTGCTAATAGTGATCAAGATTCCTCTTCCCAAATGGCCATGGAAGAAGGAAACTTCGCCAAGCCCCAGGCTTCTTCCAAAAAAATAAAAGACCTGGCTACAAAAAAGAAATCTAGCCATCTTCAAACTCAAAATCCCTCAGATTCCTCTGAATCTGATGCTACTCCAAATACTAGCCCTCTCAAGCAAAAACCCAGGACAGAGACTACACCCACACAAGATTCGGACACTTTTGAGGGGATAGATTGGACGGGCCCAATTAATAAAGATTTCTTTAAGGACATCTTCTACGCCATAGACAGGAAAAACAGGCTATTTGAACAAAAACTGGAATCCAAATTCGATCTTATGCAATTGAATGTTGATAAGGTAACTCATAAAGTAGAAAAAATGAAACAAATATTACTGAATTAATCTCCAAACACGAGACTCTAGTTAAGAACCATAATACACTAGAGGACAAATGCAAAGGTATCCAAAATAAACTCACTGAATTCGACGACAAAGATAGATGACTCAACTTAAAGCTCCGGGGTATTGAAGAATCAATCTCTCTCAACCAACTTAACCATTATGTTAAACTCATATTGAAACAATCATTCCCCTTAGTATCAGATCTTGAACTTACCATAGACTCCATCTATCGTCTTAGGAAACCAAGATCTCTAGACATAGAGATCCCTAGAGACGTGATGGTAAAATTCCACTTTCTACACACCAAAGATCAAATAGTGGATTTTATAAAGGAGAAAAAACACTTTCCGACACCATACCAACATATCAGAGTATACGCTGATATATCTAAACCAACTATGCTACAAAGGAAGGACCTCTCCCCAATTATTAAACCTTTGCAAGAAAAATCAATTCCTTACAAATGGGGTTTTAACCCCACAAAAGTCTTATTCCACTACAAGGGAAAATTTCATGCTCTACCCGAGGTTAAAAGAGGTCTAGAAACACTAAAAGACCTAGGTATCATTATTTCTTAAATAGATCCATATCCAATCACTACGGCTGGGGCGCAAGCCAATAATACTAGCCACAAAAAGGAGGAATTCAAACGTGATCTTCTGATCCCCTCCACTGATTTTTTGAGTGACGTTTTAAATTTTCTAACTACTCATATAATTTTACTTCTATCATACAAAAAATCCATTTTCTATAGGACTTAGATTTACTGCTCTATAATAGATATATTAGAGCTTACAAAACTACATCTTAATTGCCAACCATGTCTCTACATTTTTTATCACAAAATTGCAATGGACTAAATTCCCCACAACGCAGATTCTTTCTTTGGAAAACAATAAAAGAATTTAAACCTGACATTATAGGCCTCCAGGAAACTAAATTTTCCTCACTCCAACCTCAAAGACTCACCAACAAAAATTATCATAATATTTTTTACGCCTGTAATCAGAAGAAAAAAGCTGGAGTAGCCATCATGATCAGCAACAATGTTGTATTCGAGCAAATTGACAGATTGGAAGACCCTGAGGGGAGATATTTAGTGCTTACTTGTAAATTAAACAATCACCTTTTTACCCTTATTTGTATTTACGCCCCCAACAAAGTGCAAAAAACGTATCTAAATAAGATCATGAGGTTAATTAAAGATAAAGCACAAGGAGACCTTATTTTGTTTGGCGATTTCAACACGGTCCCTAACAGCATAACCGACTCCTCAAATAAAGAAAGGAACAAGAATAACGAATCGCTAGATCCTTGGCTACACAAAAATGACCTCTATGATGCTTTTCGCTGCCTAAATTCCTCCTCTATTGAATATTCCTACTTTTCCAAAAGACATAATTCCTATTCTAGAATTGACTTGGTTTTGGCAAGCATCTTCTCCCTTCCAAAAATCACTAAGGTTGAGATAGGGACCAGAACCTGGTCAGACCATGCTCCCATCTTATTCGATTTTAAGTTTGGCCCGAAAGCAACATCGCCTAAACTTTGGAGAAATAACAGCTTTTTATATTCCCACCCAAATTATAAAAAAACAATTGAAGAAACAATCATCAACTATTTTCAAGAAAATGACTTGCACGAAACTCCGACAGAAATTCTCTGGTCAGCGTTTAAAGCTGTTATTCGAGGCAAACTGATTCAACTAAATGCCCAACTACTCAAAAATAACCAACAAAAACTCAAGAACACTGTCTCCAAAATTCACAACCTGGAACTTCTACACCAAACGTCCAAAAATCCCCAAATTTTGGAAGAAATCTTTAACCTCCGCCTAGAACTAAAATCTATTCTTACTTCAGAATATGATAAAATTAATCAAAAACTTAAATTAGTACACTATCATTCAGATGATAGATCTTCCAAACTCCTTGCCCAAAAAATTAAATACCAGAAAACATCAACAAGAATAAAAGTAATTAAAGATAAGCATAACAAAAGCCACTATAACCCAGCTGACATCGCTCTAGAATTTGCTTCTTTCTACTCTTCCTTATACAACTTAAAAGACCAACCTTCTAACTATACCCCAAACGAGGAAGAAATACACCATTATTTAAAGGACTTAGATTTACCTTCTTTAACTCCTGCTGAACTATTTGACCTAAACTCTCCTACACTCTTTCCGAAGTCTCTGAGGCCATTGATAAATCCAAACTCGGGAAAGCCCCCGGCCCTGACGGCTTCCAAACAGAGCTCTACAAAGAATTCAAACCTATCTTAGCCCCATACCTCACCAGATTAGCAAATCATGTCGCCTCCCAAGGTTCCCTCCCAGAGGATATGTTAGAAGCAACTATAACGGTAATCTATAAGGATAAAGGAGATCCTTCAGATGTAAAAAATTACAGACCAATCTCATTATTGAACACTGACACGAAGATCCTAGCTAAACTAGTTGCTAACAGACTAAGCAAACATGTCAAGAAATTGATTCACCCAGATCAAGCCGGCTTCATACCAACACGAACCACCACTGATTCCACAAGATGAGCCCTGGACTTAATATCCACCATTGAACGAACTAATCAACCATCTGCCTTCTTGGCTCTGGACGCCGAGAAGGCATTTGACAGGGTTCATTGGCAATTCTTATTTAAAACTCTGGAAAAATTTGGACTTAATGGTAATGTTATCAGAATGATTGAATCAATGTACAAATCTCCTTCTGCTAGGGTTCTGTCCAACACTTCTTTGTCTCCTAAATTCCACCTTTCAAATGGCACGAGACAAGGTTGCCCCCTTTCACCACTTTTATTTGCGCTTTTTATAGAACCACTGGCTGCAAATATAAGAAACAATGAGAACATCAGAGGGATTCCAATTAACAAACATCAACATAAGATCTCATTATTTGCGGACGATATATTATTATCGATTACTAATCCTCTTAAATCTTTGAGACATCTTGCCACTGAACTTAAAAGATTCTCCCAAGCCTCTTATTATAAAATCAATATATCCAAGTCTCAGATTTTAGATTTCAACATTGACGAAACCTTGCTAAATTACCTCAAAGAAGAATTCGACTTTTCCTGGAAAGATAAAGACATTTCTTACCTGGGTATAACCCTAACAAAACCCCTAAAAGATATGGTTTACTCGAACTTAACATCGTTGTACAATTCTTTGTGCCTTGAATTCCAACGTCTATCTAAACTTGAACTATCATGGCTCAGTAGAATTGAATCCTACAAAATGCTCCTCTTTCCAAAATTTCTCTACATAATCAGATCAATTCCGTTATTCATCCCTAGAAGTTGGTTTTCTAAGCTACAAACCCAACTTCGTGCATTTATTTGGCAATGGAAAAGCTCAAGAGTAGCATCTTCTTCACTACAACGCCATAAACTCTCCGCTGGTCTGGGTGTACCTAACCTCTTCAATTATTATTTAGCAACTTTAGTAAAACAATCTCAGACATGGCTCCTTAATTCCTCCGACATGCCCTGGATTTCCATTGAGGGTTCCTTCACAAACAAATCTTTGAAATCCCTTCTAATAGCTTATTTGACTAATCCTCATATAAAAATACCCTCACAACCTATCATTAAAGCTACTCTTCAGGCATGGAAACTATTGAATTCTAAAGCCAACAAATACTCCCCAAAAATCTTACTTAAAAATATCCCTCTAGAGACTCTGGAAACTTTAATACCAACACTGGATTTATCCCATTGGAAATTAAAGAAAAATACATATGTTCATGATTTGCTCCAAGATGGTCAATTAAAATCCTTCCAACACATGCAAACGGAATTCCCTTTAAATAGAGACGACAGAACGCAATGGAGATCCATGAATAACTATTTCCACACTCACAGACCTGACTTTAAGCTCCCCTCCATTATTACAGAATTAATACGCCTATTTCAAAAGGATTCAATATGGACAACGAATCGTCTCTACCGCATTCTCAACGATGAGCTGGAGCTTCCCTGTCTCTCATTTATTAAAGCCTGGGAAGGGGAACTTAACATCAATATCGACTTAGATAAATTCCCCAAAGCTTTAAAATCTGCGTATTCTTCCTCTAAATGTGCCACCCTGCACGAGAGCCATTACAAATCTGTATCTAGATGGTACTATACCCCGGTGGCTGTAAATCGTTGCTATCCTGACCAATCCCCGTTGTGTTGGAGAGAATGTGGTGCAAACGGCTCTCTTTCCCACATCTTTTGGTCCTGTCCTAGAATCCAGCACTTCTGGAAGGAAGTCTCTACATTAGTTAGAAATGTTACAAGAATCCAACTTACTCTCACCCCGCAACTAGCTCTCTTACTAATTGGCATTGAAGACATTCCTTCTCCTTTCAGACCAATAATCTCTCATATAATTCTGACCGCCAAGAATCTGCTGGCAGCTAGGTGGAAGCAACAAGAGCCTCCTTCACTTACAAATCTGATAGAAAAAATTACGGACCATTGCTCCCACGAATACTCTTTTGCAATAAGAACCAACAATTGTTCAAAATTCCTCTTTCAGTGGGAGTCTTGGATCAACCTCTACTGCCCTTCTCTATTACTTTAAATACTCTTAACTTAGAATCAAGTCCAAAATAGAATTCTGATCTCTCATATCTCTCAAATCTCTCATGAGCTCGAAACTACAACCATCTTTATTTAAATCTCCTTCTAATACTGAACTTACCACTTTACAATTCATCTCACTATGACTTTGATCAAAACGTCATCCAATTCTTCTTGTTATGTAAATAGTTCGTCTGATTGATAGTTAATCTACTTTTACAGCTTAATGTTAAATCCGATTATGTCTTATTTGTTTCCACACAACTGTTTAATAATCTTTTTACTCATTTATGTACCACAATAATGTGTGTCCCCTCTTCCCCCTCCACATCCCTCTTTTTTTATGTACCCTCCCCCTCCTGACCCCTTCCCCTTTCCATTTATATACCATTCTAATAAAAATAATTTGATAAGGAGAAAAATTCATTGCTTTGACATGAAAGTGTGTTTTCGCGTCTAAACAGTGAAAATAGACATTTAAGCATACGTTTGACTATATCTCTGGCTAGAAAGAAGATACATTCAAATTTTTTGTCCCATTCTGCTCTCTTCATGAACCTAAGCAGGAATCCCAAAGAACAGCATCACAGCTCCAGTAGTTTTGGAGAAAAATTCATTGCTTTGACATGAAAGTGTGTTTTCGCGTCTAAACAGTGAAAATAGACATTTAAGCATACGTTTGACTATATCTCTGGCTAGAAAGAAGATACATTCAAATTTTTTGTCCCATTCTGCTCTCTTCATGAACCTAAGCAGAAATCCCAAAGAACAGCATCACAGCTCCAGTAGTTTTGGAGAAAAATTCATTGCTTTGACATGAAAGTGTGTTTTCGCGTCTAAACAGTGAAAATAGACATTTAAGCATACGTTTGACTATATCTCTGGCTAGAAAGAAGATACATTCAAATTTTTTGTCCCATTCTGCTCTCTTTATGAACCTATGCAGGAATCCCAAAGAACAGCATCACAGCTCCAGTAGTTTTGGAGAAAAATTCATTGCTTTGACATGAAAGTGTGTTTTCACGTCTAAACAGTGAAAATAGACATTTAAGCATACGTTTGACTATATCTCTGGCTAGAAAGAAGATACATTCAAATTTTTTGTCCCATTCTGCTCTCTTCATGAACCTAAGCAGGAATCCCAAAGAACAGCATCACAGCTTTAGTAGTTTAGGAGAAAAATTCATTGCTTTGAAATGAAAGTGTGTTTTCGCGTCTAAACAGTGAAAATAGACATTTAAGCATACGTTTGACTATATCTCTGGCTAGAAAGAAGATACATTCAAATTTTTTGTCCCATTCTGCTCTCTTCATGAACCTAAGCAGAAATCCCAAAGAACAGCATCACAGCTCCAGTAGTTTTGGAGAAAAATTCATTGCTTTGACATGAAAGTGTGTTTTCGCGTCTAAACAGTGAAAATAGACATTTAAGCATACGTTTGACTATATCTCTGGCTAGAAAGAAGATACATTCAAATTTTTTGTCCCATTCTGCTCTCTTTATGAACCTAAGCAGGAATCCCAAAGAACAGCATCACAGCTCCAGTAGTTTTGGAGAAAAATTCATTGCTTTGACATGAAAGTGTGTTTTCGCGTCTAAACAGTGAAAATAGACATTTAAGCATACGTTTGACTATATCTCTGGCTAGAAAGAAGATACATTCAAATTTTTTGTCCCATTCTGCTCTCTTCATGAACCTAAGCAGGAATCCCAAAGAACAGCATCACAGCTTTAGTAGTTTAGGAGAAAAATTCATTGCTTTGACATGAAAGTGTGTTTTCGCGTCTAAAACAGTGAAAATAGCCATTTAAGCATACGTTTGACTATATCTCTGGCTAGAAAGAAGATACATTCAAATTTTTTGTCCCATTCTGCTCTCTTTATGAACCTAAGCAGGAATCCCAAAGAACAGCATCACAGCTCCAGTAGTTTTGGAGAAAAATTCATTGCTTTGACATGAAAGTGTGTTTTCGCGTCTAAAAAGTGAAAATAGACATTTAAGCATACGTTTGACTATATCTCTGGCTAGAAAGAAGATACATTCAAATTTTTTGTCCCATTCTGCTCTCTTCATGAACCTAAGCAGGAATCCCAAAGAACAGCATCACAGCTCCAGTAGTTTAGGAGACAAAATCATTGCTTTGACATGAAAGTGTGTTTTCGCGTCTAAACAGTGAAAATAGACATTTAATCATACGTTTGACTATATCTCTGGCTAGAAAGAAGATACATTCAAATTTTTTGTCCCATTCTGCTCTCTTCATGAACCTAAGCAGGAATCCCAAAGAACAGCATCACAGCTCCAGTAGTTTAGGAGAAAAATTCAGGGGCGTGGCTTTGGAGCTCATGCAGACCAGACGTGTTTAGCTCGAGCTCCTGCTTCCCAGCCTGAAAACTCAACTGGATCTCTTCCTTAGAGTGGATTTCCTTCCATACCAACCAGGATCTTCATGGATTTACATCAAGAACCTCTTGCTTTAATCTGATACCCTTTTTCTGGACTTTTTTCTTCCTTGGACATCCACCTAGAAAGTTCTTCTCCACTCTCTGAGCTCTTCCCGGCGCTGGATTTCCTCCTGGATCATCTGGTCTGCTGTTCCGGCTTTCCTCCTGGTTCCGAGAACCTACAGAACTTAAAGAAGGGAGAGAAGAAAGGTTAGAAGGTTCTTCCGGTCTTCCCGCCTTTCTCCGGGCTTCCGCCGCTTTCCCGCCATTACCGCGGTTGGGCGGTGGTCCCGGGTCTTCACATACCAACTGCGATTACCTCCCGACCTCTGGACACACTTGCTGCTTCTACAGGTGAGGTAACCCCAGAGGAATCCAGACTTGAAGCGGGGAAACTTTCCTCATTTTTGTCCCCTTTTTCACCCGCCTTCCCCGGATGTTTTTGGTTTTCTGCCTGCTTTCCCCTGGCTAAAAAACTTCTTCTGGCTCTATTGCCTGATTCTCGCTGTCCTCCAGCATACATAACATACTATATGACTAAGCAATTTTTTCCCGCCCTTTTTTCCCGCCAATTTTGTTGTTTCATTGCCTAACTAAGACCTGCGATTCCATTAGAACCCACTAGAGGGCGCCTGTCTACCTCATCGTCTTTCCCGCCTTTTTTTTCCCGCCAATTTTGCAATAGCAGTAAACAACTAGAAGTTGTTATACCAACGGTCGCCACAAGAGGGCGCTAACTTTGCAATAGCAGTAAACAACTAGAAGTTGTTATACCAACGGTCGCCATGAGAGGGCGCTAATTATGCAATAGCAGTAAACAACTAGAAGTTGTTATACCAACGGTCGCCATAAGAGAGCGCAAATTTTTTCTTCCTTTTTTACTAACTAATAGTGCCAGAGGGCGCTAGGTTCACCCTTTTCCCTCCCGCCTTTTTTCTCTTGCTACTTCCACTATTTTTTTCTTTTATATAAACAGCGGTCACAGTAACCGCCAGCGGTAATACAAAACATTATTCTTCATTGTTCTCCGGCTCTCCCCCTGAGACTCCACGTCCCAGCACAGTTTCTGTGGCTAGGGATCCCGCTCAATGGGTACTGCTTCCTCCTTTGGGACCTAGATCAGCCCCTGGTTTGCTGGACTATTTCTCTGTGAAGCTATCTCACTGCCGCTCCTGAAGGCTCCTGCATCGACTCCACGCTGGTCTCAGGATCGGGTCGGTGGATCTCTGGCTTGGCCTCTTCCTTCAAGCTGCATCTGAATCCCCTACTATCCATAAGACTCTGCTGAGACTCGCTGTGATTCTTCTATTGCTGCTTAACCTTCACCTGTCACTCGCTCGGATCCCCTATCTCTGGAGAGATTCTGCTAAGGACTCGCTACTCGTAGAGGCACCCGACTCGCTACCTTTTTCTTCACTTTGTTCCAGCCAGAATTTTCTACACTGCAGGGGCAACGGCTTTGACTCGCAGGACATCTTCTGCCAGCTCTGCAGACTCGCTGCGATCCTGCTGGCGACTCGACATCTACGCAACTCCTTCTACTCGCACGGTTCTTCCGACATTGCACTGATCTGGACGGAGACTCGGAGATTGTCATCTACTACACGCTTTCTCTCAATTTTACCGCGATCCATCTGCTGGTCCCCGGATTATTAATATATATATAGATTAAACTCGCACTCCTGTTGACATACTAAATTCTTCAACTTTGACTCTACTATTGGTCATTTACATCCCTTATCGACCGGATTCTATTATCAGCTACTTGGAACCTTTAATACGACTTCAGACCTTCAATCAACCAAGATCTTCAATCAACTAAGACTTTCTACTTTTTGGACTATCGGTTCTTTTGACTCCAGTTCAACATTCTCTACAGTAACCTGCTTTTGGTTTATCTCGGCTGGTTATAGGTAAAATCTACTATTGTTGTTTATTATGCCTTTCTCTTCTCACCACTTACTCTACCCTAACTTCAACTAACATATTTCCAGCTTTCCTTAATCTCTACCCCTATAATCTTCCTTCTTCTCTTTTCTACCCCACTTTTCCCACAACTCAGCATCTTCTATTTTGGACGTATTTACTCTATTTACCCATATAACCTTCCTCCAAATAACATAACTAACCACATCCTGGAATTTACTTATTCTTAGGGGGCTTTCACTAATTAGAAACAAGACTTTTTAATTAAACCTACTCCTAAATAGGATTATATCTATACTCTGAAGATTATATACCCTCCCTGCTCGCTTCAAAAATCTGACTCTCGCCTCCCTAGAATTTCCCCTCTGGATTTTTTCCCCACTTAAAAGATTTCTTTGTTCCCCAGTGGAATCTCTCATTTTTAGGGATCATAGTATCCTGCCATTCAATACTCTAACATAATTCTTCTCGGATTTTTTTAAATCCTTTCTTATCACTGCACTATACCCCCGCAACAGAGGATTTATTTGTATACTAGACTTTGTTGTGGACTGATATCCGTCAAAGAATCTTATCCTGCTACATCCATCACGGACCACTATCAAAACCCATCAAAATCTATATCAAAAAATCATAATGTCTAATCCTAAACCACCTAGACCGGACATTAAGTCCACACATGCCCAGTCCAAACACCGTTCCAGATCCCCTAGAATTGCTAATAGTGATCAAGATTCCTCTTCCCAAATGGCCATGGAAGAAGGAAACTTCGCCAAGCCCCAGGCTTCTTCCAAAAAAAGAAAAGACCTGGCTACAAAAAAGAAATCTAGCCATCTTCAAACTCAAAATCCCTCAGATTCCTCTGAATCTGATGCTACTCCAAATACTAGCCCTCTCAAGCAAAAACCCAGGACAGAGACTACACCCACACAAGATTCGGACACTTTTGAGGGGATAGATTGGACGGGCCCAATTAATAAAGATTTCTTTAAGGACATCTTCTACGCCATAGACAGGAAAAACAGGCTATTTGAACAAAAACTGGAATCCAAATTCGATCTTATGCAATTGAATGTTGATAAGGTAACTCATAAAGTAGAAAAAAATGAAACAAATATTACTGAATTAATCTCCAAACACGAGACTCTAGTTAAGAACCATAATACACTAGAGGACAAATGCAAAGGTATCCAAAATAAACTCACTGAATTCGACGACAAAGATAGATGACTCAACTTAAAGCTCCGGGGTATTGAAGAATCAATCTCTCTCAACCAACTTAACCATTATGTTAAACTCATATTGAAACAATCATTCCCCTTAGTATCAGATCTTGAACTTACCATAGACTCCATCTATCGTCTTAGGAAACCAAGATCTCTAGACATAGAGATCCCTAGAGACGTGATGGTAAAATTCCACTTTCTACACACCAAAGATCAAATAGTGGATTTTATAAAGGAGAAAAAACACTTTCCGACACCATACCAACATATCAGAGTATACGCTGATATATCTAAACCAACTATGCTACAAAGGAAGGACCTCTCCCCAATTATTAAACCTTTGCAAGAAAAATCAATTCCTTACAAATGGGGTTTTAACCCCACAAAAGTCTTATTCCACTACAAGGGAAAATTTCATGCTCTACCCGAGGTTAAAAGAGGTCTAGAAACACTAAAAGACCTAGGTATCATTATTTCTTAAATAGATCCATATCCAATCACTACGGCTGGGGCGCAAGCCAATAATACTAGCCACAAAAAGGAGGAATTCAAACGTGATCTTCTGATCCCCTCCACTGATTTTTTGAGTGACGTTTTAAATTTTCTAACTACTCATATAATTTTACTTCTATCATACAAAAAATCCATTTTCTATAGGACTTAGATTTACTGCTCTATAATAGATATATTAGAGCTTACAAAACTACATCTTAATTGCCAACCATGTCTCTACATTTTTTATCACAAAATTGCAATGGACTAAATTCCCTACAACGCAGATTCTTTCTTTGGAAAACAATAAAAGAATTTAAACCTGACATTATAGGCCTCCAGGAAACTAAATTTTCCTCACTCCAACCTCAAAGACTCACCAACAAAAATTATCATAATATTTTTTACGCCTGTAATCAGAAGAAAAAAGCTGGAGTAGCCATCATGATCAGCAACAATGTTGTATTCGAGCAAATTGACAGATTGGAAGACCCTGAGGGGAGATATTTAGTGCTTACTTGTAAATTAAACAATCACCTTTTTACCCTTATTTGTATTTACGCCCCCAACAAAGCGCAAAAAAACGTATCTAAATAAGATCATGAGGTTAATTAAAGATAAAGCACAAGGAGACCTTATTTTGTTTGGCGATTTCAACACGGTCCCTAACAGCATAACCGACTCCTCAAATAAAGAAAGGAACAAGAATAACGAATCGCTAGATCCTTGGCTACACAAAAATGACCTCTATGATGCTTTTCGCTGCCTAAATTCCTCCTCTATTGAATATTCCTACTTTTCCAAAAGACATAATTCCTATTCTAGAATTGACTTGGTTTTGGCAAGCATCTTCTCCCTTCCAAAAATCACTAAGGTTGAGATAGGGACCAGAACCTGGTCAGACCATGCTCCCATCTTATTCGATTTTAAGTTTGGCCCGAAAGCAACATCGCCTAAACTTTGGAGAAATAACAGCTTTTTATATTCCCACCCAAATTATAAAAAAACAATTGAAGAAACAATCATCAACTATTTTCAAGAAAATGACTTGCACGAAACTCCGACAGAAATTCTCTGGTCAGCGTTTAAAGCTGTTATTCGAGGCAAACTGATTCAACTAAATGCCCAACTACTCAAAAATAACCAACAAAAACTCAAGAACACTGTCTCCAAAATTCACAACCTGGAACTTCTACACCAAACGTCCAAAAATCCCCAAATTTTGGAAGAAATCTTTAACCTCCGCCTAGAACTAAAATCTATTCTTACTTCAGAATATGATAAAATTAATCAAAAACTTAAATTAGTACACTATCATTCAGATGATAGATCTTCCAAACTCCTTGCCCAAAAAATTAAATACCAGAAAACATCAACAAGAATAAAAGTAATTAAAGATAAGCATAACAAAAGCCACTATAACCCAGCTGACATCGCTCTAGAATTTGCTTCTTTCTACTCTTCCTTATACAACTTAAAAGACCAACCTTCTAACTATACCCCAAACGAGGAAGAAATACACCATTATTTAAAGGACTTAGATTTACCTTCTTTAACTCC
This sequence comes from Allobates femoralis, assembly GCA_033576535.1. Lineage (NCBI taxonomy): Eukaryota > Metazoa > Chordata > Amphibia > Anura > Aromobatidae > Allobates > Allobates femoralis. The sequence continues at coordinate 29,656 of JARQOC010000398.1, forward strand.
TGCTGAACTATTTGACCTAAACTCTCCCTACACTCTTTCCGAAGTCTCTGAGGCCATTGATAAATCCAAACTCGGGAAAGCCCCCGGCCCTGACGGCTTCCAAACAGAGCTCTACAAAGAATTCAAACCTATCTTAGCCCCATACCTCACCAGATTAGCAAATCATGTCGCCTCCCAAGGTTCCCTCCCAGAGGATATGTTAGAAGCAACTATAACGGTAATCTATAAGGATAAAGGAGATCCTTCAGATGTAAAAAATTACAGACCAATCTCATTATTGAACACTGACACGAAGATCCTAGCTAAACTAGTTGCTAACAGACTAAGCAAACATGTCAAGAAATTGATTCACCCAGATCAAGCCGGCTTCATACCAACACGAACCACCACTGATTCCACAAGATGAGCCCTGGACTTAATATCCACCATTGAACGAACTAATCAACCATCTGCCTTCTTGGCTCTGGACGCCGAGAAGGCATTTGACAGGGTTCATTGGCAATTCTTATTTAAAACTCTGGAAAAATTTGGACTTAATGGTAATGTTATCAGAATGATTGAATCAATGTACAAATCTCCTTCTGCTAGGGTTCTGTCCAACACTTCTTTGTCTCCTAAATTCCACCTTTCAAATGGCACGAGACAAGGTTGCCCCCTTTCACCACTTTTATTTGCGCTTTTTATAGAACCACTGGCTGCAAATATAAGAAACAATGAGAACATCAGAGGGATTCCAATTAACAAACATCAACATAAGATCTCATTATTTGCGGACGATATATTATTATCGATTACTAATCCTCTTAAATCTTTGAGACATCTTGCCACTGAACTTAAAAGATTCTCCCAAGCCTCTTATTATAAAATCAATATATCCAAGTCTCAGATTTTAGATTTCAACATTGACGAAACCTTGCTAAATTACCTCAAAGAAGAATTCGACTTTTCCTGGAAAGATAAAGACATTTCTTACCTGGGTATAACCCTAACAAAACCCCTAAAAGATATGGTTTACTCGAACTTAACATCGTTGTACAATTCTTTGTGCCTTGAATTCCAACGTCTATCTAAACTTGAACTATCATGGCTCAGTAGAATTGAATCCTACAAAATGCTCCTCTTTCCAAAATTTCTCTACATAATCAGATCAATTCCGTTATTCATCCCTAGAAGTTGGTTTTCTAAGCTACAAACCCAACTTCGTGCATTTATTTGGCAATGGAAAAGCTCAAGAGTAGCATCTTCTTCACTACAACGCCATAAACTCTCCGCTGGTCTGGGTGTACCTAACCTCTTCAATTATTATTTAGCAACTTTAGTAAAACAATCTCAGACATGGCTCCTTAATTCCTCCGACATGCCCTGGATTTCCATTGAGGGTTCCTTCACAAACAAATCTTTGAAATCCCTTCTAATAGCTTATTTGACTAATCCTCATATAAAAATACCCTCACAACCTATCATTAAAGCTACTCTTCAGGCATGGAAACTATTGAATTCTAAAGCCAACAAATACTCCCCAAAAATCTTACTTAAAAATATCCCTCTAGAGACTCTGGAAACTTTAATACCAACACTGGATTTATCCCATTGGAAATTAAAGAAAAATACATATGTTCATGATTTGCTCCAAGATGGTCAATTAAAATCCTTCCAACACATGCAAACGGAATTCCCTTTAAATAGAGACGACAGAACGCAATGGAGATCCATGAATAACTATTTCCACACTCACAGACCTGACTTTAAGCTCCCCTCCATTATTACAGAATTAATACGCCTATTTCAAAAGGATTCAATATGGACAACGAATCGTCTCTACCGCATTCTCAACGATGAGCTGGAGCTTCCCTGTCTCTCATTTATTAAAGCCTGGGAAGGGGAACTTAACATCAATATCGACTTAGATAAATTCCCCAAAGCTTTAAAATCTGCGTATTCTTCCTCTAAATGTGCCACCCTGCACGAGAGCCATTACAAATCTGTATCTAGATGGTACTATACCCCGGTGGCTGTAAATCGTTGCTATCCTGACCAATCCCCGTTGTGTTGGAGAGAATGTGGTGCAAACGGCTCTCTTTCCCACATCTTTTGGTACTGTCCTAGAATCCAGCACTTCTGGAAGGAAGTCTCTACATTAGTTAGAAATGTTACAAGAATCCAACTTACTCTCACCCCGCAACTAGCTCTCTTACTAATTGGCATTGAAGACATTCCTTCTCCTTTCAGACCAATAATCTCTCATATAATTCTGACCGCCAAGAATCTGCTGGCAGCTAGGTGGAAGCAACAAGAGCCTCCTTCACTTACAAATCTGATAGAAAAAATTATGGACCATTGCTCCCACGAATACTCTTTTGCAATAAGAACCAACAATTGTTCAAAATTCCTCTTTCAGTGGGAGTCTTGGATCAACCTCTACTGCCCTTCTCTATTACTTTAAATACTCTTAACTTAGAATCAAGTCCAAAATAGAATTCTGATCTCTCATATCTCTCAAATCTCTCATGAGCTCGAAACTACAACCATCTTTATTTAAATCTCCTTCTAATACTGAACTTACCACTTTACAATTCATCTCACTATGACTTTGATCAAAACGTCATCCAATTCTTCTTGTTATGTAAATAGTTCGTCTGATTGATAGTTAATCTACTTTTACAGCTTAATGTTAAATCCGATTATGTCTTATTTGTTTCCACACAACTGTTTAATAATCTTTTTACTCATTTATGTACCACAATAATGTGTGTCCCCTCTTCCCCCTCCACATCCCTCTTTTTTTATGTACCCTCCCCCTCCTGACCCCTTCCCCTTTCCATTTATATACCATTCTAATAAAAATAATTTGATAAGGAGAAAAATTCATTGCTTTGACATGAAAGTGTGTTTTCGCGTCTAAACAGTGAAAATAGACATTTAAGCATACGTTTGACTATATCTCTGGCTAGAAAGAAGATACATTCAAATTTTTTGTCCCATTCTGCTCTCTTCATGAACCTAAGCAGGAATCCCAAAGAACAGCATCACAGCTCCAGTAGTTTTGGAGAAAAATTCATTGCTTTGACATGAAAGTGTGTTTTCGCGTCTAAACAGTGAAAATAGACATTTAAGCATAAGTTTGACTATATCTCTGGCTAGAAAGAAGATACATTCAAATTTTTTGTCCCATTCTGCTCTCTTCATGAACCTAAGCAGAATCCCAAAGAACAGCATCACAGCTCCTGTAGTTTAGGAGAAAAATTCATTGCTTTGACATGAAAGTGTGTTTTCGCGTCTAAACAGTGAAAATAGACATTTAAGCATACGTTTGACTATATCTCTGGCTAGAAAGAAGATACATTCAAATTTTTTGTCCCATTCTGCTCTCTTCATGAACCTAGCAGGAATCCCAAAGAACAGCATCACATGCTCCAGTAGTTTTGGAGAAAAATTCATTGCTTTGACATAAAAGTGTGTTTTCCGTCTAAACAGTGAAAATAGACATTTAAGCATACGTTTGACTATATCTCTGGCTAGAAAGAAGATACATTCAAATTTTTTGTCCCATTCTGCTCTCTTCATGAACCTAAGCAGGAATCCCAAAGAACAGCATCACAGCTTTCAGTAGTTTTGGAGAAAAATTCATTGCTTTGACATGAAAGTGTGTTTTCGCGTCTAAACAGTGAAAATAGACATTTAAGCATACGTTTGACTATATCTCTGGCTAGAAAGAAGATACATTCAAATTTTTTGTCCCATTCTGCTCTCTTCATGAACCTAAGCAGGAAATCCCAAAGAACAGCATCACAGCTTCAGTAGTTTTGGAGAAAAATTCATTGCTTTGACATGAAAGTGTGTTTTCGCGTCTAAACAGTGAAAATAGCCATTTAAGCATACGTTTGACTATATCTCTGGCTAGAAAGAAGATACATTCAAATTTTTTGTCCCATTCTGCTCTCTTATGAACCTAAGCAGGAATCCCAAAGAACAGCATCACAGCTCCAGTAGTTTAGGAGAAAAATTCATTGCTTTGACATGAAAGGTGTTTTCGCGTCTAAACAGTGAAAATAGACATTTAAGCTTACGTTTGACTATATCTCTGGCTAGAAAGAAGATACATTCAAATTTTTTGTCCCATTCTGCTCTCTTTATGAACCTAAGCAGGAATCCCAAAGAACAGCATCACAGCTCAGTAGTTTTGGAGAAAATTCATTGCTTTGACATGAAAGTGTGTTTTCGCGTCTAAACAGTGAAAATAGACATTTAAGCATACGTTTGACTATATCTCTGGCTAGAAAGAAGATACATTCAAATTTTTTGTCCCATTCTGCTCTCTTCATGAACCTAAGCAGGAATCCCAAAGAACAGCATCACAGCTCCAGTAGTTTAGGAGAAAAATTAATTGCTTTGACATGAAAGTGTGTTTTCGCGTCTAAACAGTGAAAATAGACATTTAAGCTTACGTTTGACTATATCTCTGGCTAGAAAGAAGATACATTCAAATTTTTTGTCCCATTCTGCTCTCTTATGAACCTAAGCAGGAATCCCAAAGAACAGCATCACAGCTCCAGTAGTTTGGAGAAAAATTCATTGCTTTGACATGAAAGTGTGTTTTCGCGTCTAAACAGTGAAAATAGACATTTAAGCATACGTTTGACTATATCTCTGGCTAGAAAGAAGATACATTCAAATTTTTTGTCCCATTCTGCTCTCTTATGAACCTAAGCAGGAATCCCAAAGAACAGCATCACAGCTCCAGTAGTTTGGAGAAAAATTCATTGCTTTGACATGAAAGTGTGTTTTCGCGTCTAAAAAGTGAAAATAGACATTTAAGCATACGTTTGACTATATCTCTGGCTAGAAAGAAGATACATTCAAATTTTTTGTCCCATTCTGCTCTCTTCATGAACCTAAGCAGGAATCCCAAAGAACAGCATCACAGCTCCAGTAGTTTAGGAGACAAAATCATTGCTTTGACATGAAAGTGTGTTTTCGCGTCTAAACAGTGAAAATAGACATTTAATCATACGTTTGACTATATCTCTGGCTAGAAAGAAGATACATTCAAATTTTTTGTCCCATTCTGCTCTCTTCATGAACCTAAGCAGGAATCCCAAAGAACAGCATCACAGCTCCAGTAGTTTAGGAGAAAAATTCAGGGGCGTGGCTTTGGAGCTCATGCAGACCAGACGTGTTTAGCTCGAGCTCCTGCTTCCCAGCCTGAAAACTCAACTGGATCTCTTCCTTAGAGTGGATTTCCTTCCATACCAACCAGGATCTTCATGGATTTACATCAAGAACCTCTTGCTTTAATCTGATACCCTTTTTCTGGACTTTTTTCTTCCTTGGACATCCACCTAGAAAGTTCTTCTCCACTCTCTGAGCTCTTCCCGGCGCTGGATTCCTCCCTGGATCATCTGGTCTGCTGTTCCGCTTTCCTCCTGGTTCCGAGAACCTACAGAACTTAAAGAAGGGAGAGAAGAAAGGTTAGAAGGTTCTTCCGGTCTTCCCGCCTTTCTCCGGGCTTCCGCCGCTTTCCCGCCATTACCGCGGTTGGGCGGTGGTCCCGGGTCTTCACATACCAACTGCGATTACCTCCCGACCTCTGGACACACTTGCTGCTTCTACAGGTGAGGTAACCCCAGAGGAATCCAGACTTGAAGCGGGGAAACTTTCCTCATTTTTGTCCCCTTTTTCACCCGCCTTCCCCGGATGTTTTTGGTTTTCTGCCTGCTTTCCCCTGGCTAAAAAACTTCTTCTGGCTCTATTGCCTGATTCTCGCTGTCCTCCAGCATACATAACATACTATATGACTAAGCAATTTTTTCCCGCCCTTTTTTCCCGCCAATTTTGTTGTTTCATTGCCTAACTAAGACCTGCGATTCCATTAGAACCCACTAGAGGGCGCCTGTCTACCTCATCGTCTTTCCCGCCTTTTTTTTCCCGCCAATTTTGCAATAGCAGTAAACAACTAGAAGTTGTTATACCAACGGTCGCCACAAGAGGGCGCTAACTTTGCAATAGCAGTAAACAACTAGAAGTTGTTATACCAACGGTCGCCATGAGAGGGCGCTAATTATGCAATAGCAGTAAACAACTAGAAGTTGTTATACCAACGGTCGCCATAAGAGAGCGCAAATTTTTTCTTCCTTTTTTACTAACTAATAGTGCCAGAGGGCGCTAGGTTCACCCTTTTCCCTCCCGCCTTTTTTCTCTTGCTACTTCCACTATTTTTTTCTTTTATATAAACAGCGGTCACAGTAACCGCCAGCGGTAATACAAAACATTATTCTTCATTATTCTCCGGCTCTCTCCCTGAGACTCCACGTCCCAGCACAGTTTCTGTGGCTAGGGATCCCGCTCAATGGGTACTGCTTCCTCCTTTGGGACCTAGATCAGCCCCTGGTTTGCTGGACTATTTCTCTGTGAAGCTATCTCACTGCCGCTCCTGAAGGCTCCTGCATCGACTCCACGCTGGTCTCAGGATCGGGTCGGTGGATCTCTGGCTTGGCCTCTTCCTTCAAGCTGCATCTGAATCCCCTACTATCCATAAGACTCTGCTGAGACTCGCTGTGATTCTTCTATTGCTGCTTAACCTTCACCTGTCACTCGCTCGGATCCCCTATCTCTGGAGAGATTCTGCTAAGGACTCGCTACTCGTAGAGGCACCCGACTCGCTACCTTTTTCTTCACTTTGTTCCAGCCAGAATTTTCTACACTGCAGGGGCAACGGCTTTGACTCGCAGGACATCTTCTGCCAGCATCTGCAGACTCGCTGCGATCCTGCTGGCGACTCGACATCTACGCAACTCCTTCTACTCGCACGGTTCTTCCGACATTGCACTGATCTGGACGGAGACTCGGAGATTGTCATCTACTACACGCTTTCTCTCAATTTTACCGCGATCCATCTGCTGGTCCCCGGATTATTAATATATATATAGATTAAACTCGCACTCCTGTTGACATACTAAATTCTTCAACTTTGACTCTACTATTGGTCATTTACATCCCTTATCGACCGGATTCTATTATCAGCTACTTGGAACCTTTAATACGACTTCAGACCTTCAATCAACCAAGATCTTCAATCAACTAAGACTTTCTACTTTTTGGACTATCGGTTCTTTTGACTCCAGTTCAACATTCTCTACAGTAACCTGCTTTTGGTTTATCTCGGCTGGTTATAGGTAAAATCTACTATTGTTGTTTATTATGCCTTTCTCTTCTCACCACTTACTCTACCCTAACTTCAACTAACATATTTCCAGCTTTCCTTAATCTCTACCCCTATAATCTTCCTTCTTCTCTTTTCTACCCCACTTTTCCCACAACTCAGCATCTTCTATTTTGGACGTATTTACTCTATTTACCCATATAACCTTCCTCCAAATAACATAACTAACCACATCCTGGAATTTACTTATTCTTAGGGGGCTTTCACTAATTAGAAACAAGACTTTTTAATTAAACCTACTCCTAAATAGGATTATATCTATACTCTGAAGATTATATACCCTCCCTGCTCGCTTCAAAAATCTGACTCTCGCCTCCCTAGAATTTCCCCTCTGGATTTTTTCCCCACTTAAAAGATTTCTTTGTTCCCCAGTGGAATCTCTCATTTTTAGGGATCATAGTATCCTGCCATTCAATACTCTAACATAATTCTTCTCGGATTTTTTTAAATCCTTTCTTATCACTGCACTATACCCCCGCAACAGAGGATTTATTTGTATACTAGACTTTGTTGTGGACTGATATCCGTCAAAGAATCTTATCCTGCTACATCCATCACGGACCACTATCAAAACCCATCAAAATCTATATCAAAAAATCATAATGTCTAATCCTAAACCACCTAGACCGGACATTAAGTCCACACATGCCCAGTCCAAACACCGTTCCAGATCCCCTAGAATTGCTAATAGTGATCAAGATTCCTCTTCCCAAATGGCCATGGAAGAAGGAAACTTCGCCAAGCCCCAGGCTTCTTCCAAAAAAAGAAAAGACCTGGCTACAAAAAAGAAATCTAGCCATCTTCAAACTCAAAATCCCTCAGATTCCTCTGAATCTGATGCTACTCCAAATACTAGCCCTCTCAAGCAAAAACCCAGGACAGAGACTACACCCACACAAGATTCGGACACTTTTGAGGGGATAGATTGGACGGGCCCAATTAATAAAGATTTCCTTAAGGACATCTTCTACGCCATAGACAGGAAAAACAGGCTATTTGAACAAAAACTGGAATCCAAATTCGATCTTATGCAATTGAATGTTGATAAGGTAACTCATAAAGTAGAAAAAAATGAAACAAATATTACTGAATTAATCTCCAAATACGAGACTCTAGTTAAGAACCATAATACACTAGAGGACAAATGCAAAGGTATCCAAAATAAACTCACTGAATTCGACGACAAAGATAGATGACTCAACTTAAAGCTCCGGGGTATTGAAGAATCAATCTCTCTCAACCAACTTAACCATTATGTTAAACTCATATTGAAACAATCATTCCCTTAGTATCAGATCTTGAACTTACCATAGACTCCATCTATCGTCTTAGGAAACCAAGATCTCTAGACATAGAGATCCCTAGAGACGTGATGGTAAAATTCCACTTTCTACACACCAAAGATCAAATAGTGGATTTTATAAAGGAGAAAAAACACTTTCCGACACCATACCAACATATCAGAGTATACGCTGATATATCTAAACCAACTATGCTACAAAGGAAGGACCTCTCCCCAATTATTAAACCTTTGCAAGAAAAATCAATTCCTTACAAATGGGGTTTTAACCCCACAAAAGTCTTATTCCACTACAAGGGAAAATTTCATGCTCTACCCGAGGTTAAAAGAGGTCTAGAAACACTAAAAGACCTAGGTATCATTATTTCTTAAATAGATCCATATCCAATCACTACGGCTGGGGCGCAAGCCAATAATACTAGCCACAAAAAGGAGGAATTCAAACGTGATCTTCTGATCCCCTCCACTGATTTTTTGAGTGACGTTTTAAATTTTCTAACTACTCATATAATTTTACTTCTATCATACAAAAAATCCATTTTCTATAGGACTTAGATTTACTGCTCTATAATAGATATATTAGAGCTTACAAAACTACATCTTAATTGCCAACCATGTCTCTACGTTTTTTATCACAAAATTGCAATGGACTAAATTCCCCACAACGCAGATTCTTTCTTTGGAAAACAATAAAAGAATTTAAACCTGACATTATAGGCCTCCAGGAAACTAAATTTTCCTCACTCCAACCTCAAAGACTCACCAACAAAAATTATCATAATATTTTTTACGCCTGTAATCAGAAGAAAAAAGCTGGAGTAGCCATCATGATCAGCAACAATGTTGTATTCGAGCAAATTGACAGATTGGAAGACCCTGAGGGGAGATATTTAGTGCTTACTTGTAAATTAAACAATCACCTTTTTACCCTTATTTGTATTTACGCCCCCAACAAAGCGCAAAAAACGTATCTAAATAAGATCATGAGGTTAATTAAAGATAAAGCACAAGGAGACCTTATTTTGTTTGGCGATTTCAACACGGTCCCTAACAGCATAACCGACTCCTCAAATAAAGAAAGGAACAAGAATAACGAATCGCTAGATCCTTGGCTACACAAAAATGACCTCTATGATGCTTTTCGCTGCCTAAATTCCTCCTCTATTGAATATTCCTACTTTTCCAAAAGACATAATTCCTATTCTAGAATTGACTTGGTTTTGGCAAGCATCTTCTCCCTTCCAAAAATCACTAAGGTTGAGATAGGGACCAGAACCTGGTCAGACCATGCTCCCATCTTATTCGATTTTAAGTTTGGCCCGAAAGCAACATCGCCTAAACTTTGGAGAAATAACAGCTTTTTATATTCCCACCCAAATTATAAAAAATCAATTGAAGAAACAATCATCAACTATTTTCAAGAAAATGACTTGCACGAAACTCCGACAGAAATTCTCTGGTCAGCGTTTAAAGCTGTTATTCGAGGCAAACTGATTCAACTAAATGCCCAACTACTCAAAAATAACCAACAAAAACTCAAGAACACTGTCTCCAAAATTCACAACCTGGAACTTCTACACCAAACGTCCAAAAATCCCCAAATTTTGGAAGAAATCTTTAACCTCCGCCTAGAACTAAAATCTATTCTTACTTCAGAATATGATAAAATTAATCAAAAACTTAAATTAGTACACTATCATTCAGATGATAGATCTTCCAAACTCCTTGCCCAAAAAATTAAATACCAGAAAACATCAACAAGAATAAAAGTAATTAAAGATAAGCATAACAAAAGCCACTATAACCCAGCTGACATCGCTCTAGAATTTGCTTCTTTCTACTCTTCCTTATACAACTTAAAAGACCAACCTTCTAACTATACCCCAAACGAGGAAGAAATACACCATTATTTAAAGGACTTAGATTTACCTTCTTTAACTCCTGCTGAACTATTTGACCTAAACTCTCCCTACACTCTTTCCGAAGTCTCTGAGGCCATTGATAAATCCAAACTCGGGAAAGCCCCCGGCCCTGACGGCTTCCAAACAGAGCTCTACAAAGAATTCAAACCTATCTTAGCCCCATACCTCACCAGATTAGCAAATCATGTCGCCTCCCAAGGTTCCCTCCCAGAGGATATGTTAGAAGCAACTATAACGGTAATCTATAAGGATAAAGGAGATCCTTCAGATGTAAAAAATTACAGACCAATCTCATTATTGAACACTGACACGAAGATCCTAGCTAAACTAGTTGCTAACAGACTAAGCAAACATGTCAAGAAATTGATTCACCCAGATCAAGCCGGCTTCATACCAACACGAACCACCACTGATTCCACAAGACGAGCCCTGGACTTAATATCCACCATTGAACGAACTAATCAACCATCTGCCTTCTTGGCTCTGGACGCCGAGAAGGCATTTGACAGGGTTCATTGGCAATTCTTATTTAAAACTCTGGAAAAATTTGGACTTAATGGTAATGTTATCAGAATGATTGAATCAATGTACAAATCTCCTTCTGCTAGGGTTCTGTCCAACACTTCTTTGTCTCCTAAATTCCACCTTTCAAATGGCACGAGACAAGGTTGCCCCCTTTCACCACTTTTATTTGCGCTTTTTATAGAACCACTGGCTGCAAATATAAGAAACAATGAGAACATCAGAGGGATTCCAATTAACAAACATCAACATAAGATCTCATTATTTGCGGACGATATATTATTATCGATTACTAATCCTCTTAAATCTTTGAGACATCTTGCCACTGAACTTAAAAGATTCTCCCAAGCCTCTTATTATAAAATCAATATATCCAAGTCTCAGATTTTAGATTTCAACATTGACGAAACCTTGCTAAATTACCTCAAAGAAGAATTCGACTTTTCCTGGAAAGATAAAGACATTTCTTACCTGGGTATAACCCTAACAAAACCCTAAAAGATATGGTTTACTCGAACTTAACATCGTTGTACAATTCTTTGTGCCTTGAATTCCAACGTCTATCTAAACTTGAACTATCATGGCTCAGTAGAATTGAATCCTACAAAATGCTCCTCTTTCCAAAATTTCTCTACATAATCAGATCAATTCCGTTATTCATCCCTAGAAGTTGGTTTTCTAAGCTACAAACCCAACTTTGTGCATTTATTTGGCAATGGAAAAGCTCAAGAGTAGCATCTTCTTCACTACAACGCCATAAACTCTCCGCTGGTCTGGGTGTACCTAACCTCTTCAATTATTATTTAGCAACTTTAGTAAAACAATCTCAGACATGGCTCCTTAATTCCTCCGACATGCCCTGGATTTCCATTGAGGGTTCCTTCACAAACAAATCTTTGAAATCCCTTCTAATAGCTTATTTGACTAATCCTCATATAAAAATACCCTCACAACCTATCATTAAAGCTACTCTTCAGGCATGGAAACTATTGAATTCTAAAGCCAACAAATACTCCCCAAAAATCTTACTTAAAAATATCCCTCTAGAGACTCTGGAAACTTTAATACCAACACTGGATTTATCCCATTGGAAATTAAAGAAAAATACATATGTTCATGATTTGCTCCAAGATGGTCAATTAAAATCCTTCCAACACATGCAAACGGAATTCCCTTTAAATAGAGACGACAGAACGCAATGGAGATCCATGAATAACTATTTCCACACTCACAGACCTGACTTTAAGCTCCCCTCCATTATTACAGAATTAATACGCCTATTTCAAAAGGATTCAATATGGACAACGAATCGTCTCTACCGCATTCTCAACGATGAGCTGGAGCTTCCCTGTCTCTCATTTATTAAAGCCTGGGAAGGGGAACTTAACATCAATATCGACTTAGATAAATTCCCCAAAGCTTTAAAATCTGCGTATTCTTCCTCTAAATGTGCCACCCTGCACGAGAGCCATTACAAATCTGTATCTAGATGGTACTATACCCCGGTGGCTGTAAATCGTTGCTATCCTGACCAATCCCCGTTGTGTTGGAGAGAATGTGGTGCAAACGGCTCTCTTTCCCACATCTTTTGGTCCTGTCCTAGAATCCAGCACTTCTGGAAGGAAGTCTCTACATTAGTTAGAAATGTTACAAGAATCCAACTTACTCTCACCCCGCAACTAGCTCTCTTACTAATTGGCATTGAAGACATTCCTTCTCCTTTCAGACCAATAATCTCTCATATAATTCTGACCGCCAAGAATCTGCTGGCAGCTAGGTGGAAGCAACAAGAGCCTCCTTCACTTACAAATCTGATAGAAAAAATTACGGACCATTGCTCCCACGAATACTCTTTTGCAATAAGAACCAACAATTGTTCAAAATTCCTCTTTCAGTGGGAGTCTTGGATCAACCTCTACTGCCCTTCTCTATTACTTTAAATACTCTTAACTTAGAATCAAGTCCAAAATAGAATTCTGATCTCTCATATCTCTCAAATCTCTCATGAGCTCGAAACTACAACCATCTTTATTTAAATCTCCTTCTAATACTGAACTTACCACTTTACAATTCATCTCACTATGACTTTGATCAAAACGTCATCCAATTCTTCTTGTTATGTAAATAGTTCGTCTGATTGATAGTTAATCTACTTTTACAGCTTAATGTTAAATCCGATTATGTCTTATTTGTTTCCACACAACTGTTTAATAATCTTTTTACTCATTTATGTACCACAATAATGTGTGTCCCCTCTTCCCCCTCCACATCCCTCTTTTTTTATGTACCCTCCCCCTCCTGACCCCTTCCCCTTTCCATTTATATACCATTCTAATAAAAATAATTTGATAAGGAGAAAAATTCATTGCTTTGACATGAAAGTGTGTTTTCGCGTCTAAACAGTGAAAATAGACATTTAAGCATACGTTTGACTATATCTCTGGCTAGAAAGAAGATACATTCAAATTTTTTGTCCCATTCTGCTCTCTTCATGAACCTAAGCAGGAATCCCAAAGAACAGCATCACTGCTCCAGTAGTTTAGGAGAAAAATTCATTGCTTTGACATAAAAGTGTGTTTTCGCGTCTAAACAGTGAAAATAGACATTTAAGCATACGTTTGACTATATCTCTGGCTAGAAAGAAGATACATTCAAATTTTTTGTCCCATTCTGCTCTCTTTATGAACCTAAGCAGGAATCCCAAAGAACAGCATCACAGCTCCAGTAGTTTTGGAGAAAAATTCATTGCTTTGACATGAAAGTGTGTTTTCACGTCTAAACAGTGAAATAGACATTTAAGCATACGTTTGACTATATCTCTGGCTAGAAAGAAGATACATTCAAATTTTTTGTCCCATTCTGCTCTCTTCATGAACCTAAGCAGGAATCCCAAAGAACAGCATCACAGCTTTAGTAGTTTAGGAGAAAAATTCATTGCTTTGACATGAAAGTGTGTTTTCGCGTCTAAACAGTGAAAATAGCCATTTAAGCATACGTTTGACTATATCTCTGGCTAGAAAGAAGATACATTCAAATTTTTTGTCCCATTCTGCTCTCTTCATGAACCTAAGCAGGAATCCCAAAGAACAGCATCACAGCTCCAGTAGTTTAGGAGAAAAATTCATTGCTTTGACATGAAAGCGTGTTTTCGCGTCTAAACAGTGAAAATAGACATTTAAGCTTACGTTTGACTATATCTCTGGCTAGAAAGAAGATACATTCAAATTTTTTGTCCCATTCTGCTCTCTTTATGAACCTAAGCAGGAATCCCAAAGAACAGCATCACAGCTCCAGTAGTTTTGGAGAAAAATTCATTGCTTTGACATGAAAGTGTGTTTTCGCGTCTAAACAGTGAAAATAGACATTTAAGCATACGTTTGACTATATCTCTGGCTAGAAAGAAGATACATTCAAATTTTTTGTCCCATTCTGCTCTCTTCATGAACCTAAGCAGGAATCCCAAAGAACAGCATCACAGCTCCAGTAGTTTAGCAGAAAAATTAATTGCTTTGACATGAAAGTGTGTTTTCGCGTCTAAACAGTGAAAATAGACATTTAAGCTTACGTTTGACTATATCTCTGGCTAGAAAGAAGATACATTCAAATTTTTTGTCCCATTCTGCTCTCTTCATGAACCTGAGCAGGAATCCCAAAGAACAGCATCACAGCTCCAGTAGTTTTGGAGAAAAATTCATTGCTTTGACATGAAAGTGTGTTTTCGCGTCTAAACAGTGAAAATAGACATTTAAACATACGTTTGACTATATCTCTGGCTAGAAAGAAGATACATTCAAATTTTTTGTCCCATTCTGCTCTCTTTATGAACCTAAGCAGGAATCCCAAAGAACAGCATCACAGCTCCAGTAGTTTTGGAGAAAAATTCATTGCTTTGACATGAAAGTGTGTTTTCGCGTCTAAAAAGTGAAAATAGACATTTAAGCATACGTTTGACTATATCTCTGGCTAGAAAGAAGATACATTCAAATTTTTTGTCCCATTCTGCTCTCTTCATGAACCTAAGCAGGAATCCCAAAGAACAGCATCACAGCTCCAGTAGTTTAGGAGACAAAATCATTGCTTTGACATGAAAGTGTGTTTTCGCGTCTAAACAGTGAAAATAGACATTTAATCATACGTTTGACTATATCTCTGGCTAGAAAGAAGATACATTCAAATTTTTTGTCCCATTCTGCTCTCTTCATGAACCTAAGCAGGAATCCCAAAGAACAGCATCACAGCTCCAGTAGTTTAGGAGAAAAATTCATTGCTTTGACATGAAAGTGTGTTTTCGCGTCTAAACAGTGAAAATAGACATTTAAGCATACGTTTGACTATATCTCTGGCTAGAAAGAAGATACATTCAAATTTTTTGTCCCATTCTGCTCTCTTCATGAACCTAAGCAGGAATCCCAAAGAACAGCATCACAGCTCCAGTAGTTTTGGAGAAAAATTCATTGCTTTGACATGAAAGTGTGTTTTCGCGTCTAAACAGTGAAAATAGACATTTAAGCATACGTTTGACTATATCTCTGGCTAGAAAGAAGATACATTCAAATTTTTTGTCCCATTCTGCTCTCTTCATGAACCTAAGCAGGAATCCCAAAGAACAGCATCACTGCTCCAGTAGTTTAGGAGAAAAATTCATTGCTTTGACATGAAAGTGTGTTTTCGCGTCTAAACAGTGAAAATAGACATTTAAGCATACGTTTGACTATATCTCTGGCTAGAAAGAAGATACATTCAAATTTTTTGTCCCATTCTGCTCTCTTCATGAACCTAAGCAGGAATCCCAAAGAACAGCATCACTGCTCCAGTAGTTTAGGAGAAAAATTCAATGCTTTGACATGAAAGTGTGTTTTCGTGTCTAAACAGTGAAAATAAACATTTAAGCATACGTTTGACTATATCTCTGGCTAGAAAGAAGATACATTCAAATTTTTTGTCCCATTCTGCTCTCTTTATGAACCTAAGCAGGAATCCCAAAGAACAGCATCACAGCTCCAGTAGTTTAGGAGAAAAATTCATTGCTTTGACATGAAAGTGTGTTTTCGCGTCTTAACAGTGAAAATAGACATTTAAGCATACGTTTGACTATATCTCTGGCTAGAAAGAAGATACATTCAAATTTTTTGTCCATTCTGCTCTCTTCATGAACCTAAGCAGGAATCCCAAAGAACAGCATCACTGCTCCAGTAGTTTAGGAGAAAAATTCATTGCTTTGACATGAAAGTGTGTTTTCGCGTCTAAACAGTGAAAATAGACATTTAAGCATACGTTTGACTATATCTCTGGCTAGAAAGAAGATACATTCAAATTTTTTGTCCCATTCTGCTCTCTTTATGAACCTAAGCAGGAATCCCAAAGAACAGCATCACTGCTCCAGTAGTTTAGGAGAAAAATTCATTGCTTTGACATGAAAGTGTGTTTTCGTGTCTAAACAGTGAAAATAAACATTTAAGCATACGTTTGACTATATCTCTGGCTAGAAAGAAGATACATTCAAATTTTTTGTCCCATTCTGCTCTCTTTATGAACCTAAGCAGGAATCCCAAAGAACAGCATCACAGCTCCAGTAGTTTAGGAGAAAAATTCATTGCTTTGACATGAAAGTGTGTTTTCGCGTCTTAACAGTGAAAATAGACATTTAAGCATACGTTTGACTATATCTCTGGCTAGAAAGAAGATACATTCAAATTTTTTGTCCCATTCTGCTCTCTTTATGAACCTAAGCAGGAATCCCAAAGAACAGCATCACAGCTCCAGTAGTTTTGGAGAAAAATTCATTGCTTTGACATGAAAGTGGTGTTTTCGCGTCTAAACAGTGAAAATAGACATTTAAGCATACGTTTGACTATATCTCTGGCTAGAAAGAAGATACATTCAAATTTTTTGTCCCATTCTGCTCTCTTCATGAACCTAAGCAGGAATCCCAAAGAACAGCATCACAGCTCCAGTAGTTTTGGAGAAAAATTCATTGCTTTGACATGAAAGTGTGTTTTCGCGTCTAAACAGTGAAAATAGACATTTAAGCATACGTTTGACTATATCTCTGGCTAGAAAGAAGATACATTCAAATTTTTTGTCCCATTCTGCTCTCTTCATGAACCTAAGCAGGAATCCCAAAGAACAGCATCACAGCTCCAGTAGTTTAGGAGAAAAATTCATTGCTTTGACATGAAAGTGTGTTTTCGCGTCTAAACAGTGAAAATAGACATTTAAGCATACGTTTGACTATATCTCTGGCTAGAAAGAAGATACATTCAAATTTTTTGTCCCATTCTGCTCTCTTCATGAACCTAAGCAGGAATCCCAAAGAACAGCATCACAGCTCCTGTAGTTTAGGAGAAAAATTCATTGCTTTGACATGAAAGTGTGTTTTCGCGTCTAAACAGTGAAAATAGACATTTAAGCATACGTTTGACTATATCTCTGGCTAGAAAGAAGATACATTCAAATTTTTTGTCCCATTCTGCTCTCTTCATGAACCTAAGCAGGAATCCCAAAGAACAGCATCACTGCTCCAGTAGTTTAGGAGAAAAATTCATTGCTTTGACATGAAAGTGTGTTTTCGCGTCTAAACAGTGAAAATAGACATTTAAGCATACGTTTGACTATATCTCTGGCTAGAAAGAAGATACATTCAAATTTTTTGTCCCATTCTGCTCTCTTCATGAACCTAAGCAGGAATCCCAAAGAACAGCATCACTGCTCCAGTAGTTTAGGAGAAAAATTCATTGCTTTGACATGAAAGTGTGTTTTCGTGTCTAAACAGTGAAAACAAACATTTAAGCATACGTTTAACTATATCTCTGGCTAGAAAGAAGATACATTCAAATTTTTTGTCCCATTCTGCTCTCTTTATGAACCTAAGCAGGAATCCCAAAGAACAGCATCACAGCTCCAGTAGTTTTGGAGAAAAATTCATTGCTTTGACATGAAAGTGTGTTTTCGCGTCTAAACAGTGAAAATAGACATTTAAGCATACGTTTGACTATATCTCTCGCTAGAAAGAAGATACATTCAAATTTTTTGTCCCATTCTGCTCTCTTCATCAAAATATTTTTAT
Organism: Allobates femoralis; assembly: GCA_033576535.1. Taxonomy (NCBI): domain Eukaryota; kingdom Metazoa; phylum Chordata; class Amphibia; order Anura; family Aromobatidae; genus Allobates; species Allobates femoralis. Next base: position 47,685 of record JARQOC010000398.1, read on the forward strand.
TAGGGTATAAGATAAAAAGGGGGAATAGGAAGGGAAGGGCTACATAATAAGAAGGAAAAATTGGGGGGGGGGGGAGGTAGGGAGACATACAATAAATACAATAACATAATGCAGTAAATACAGTGTTAGAGACTTTTAAGCTGAAAATAACAAATAGGATCATATTGTAGTGATAAGAACAATGAGAATGTATAAAGAAATAAGCATCGTTAGAACAAAAAATATTAACATTTACTATTGAGAAATTGAGTATATTATTTATATACATATAGAGGAGATTTTGTGATGAGCTGTATTTCCAAAACGAGAAATCAGGTTTAGATTGTTTTGTTTTTGGTCGTATGAAAAACAGTAAAGGTTACTATTTTAGTTGTATTTTCATAATTTAGGTATAGGGGGAATCTAAGGCATAAGCAGTGGGGCATACAATTGAATCCAGGGTTCCCATTGAAGGAAGAAGTTATTCCAAGTGTTGTTGCGGATGGCAAAAGAGTTTTCGTAGGTGCAATGGGTAGTAACTCTTCCTATCAGATTAGCTATTGATGGTGGTTCAGGTTGTTTCCATTTTGCTGCCAGTAGGGTCTTGGCTGTCAATACCACATGGGCTATTAGGAATCTAGTATTTGGAGGAAAGATGTCCACGCCCAGCAGCAGAAGGGCCAACTCCGGGGAAAGAGTAAGATGGCTTTTGATGACTTTTCTCAATAAATTCTCGACTTCAACCCAGAACTGGCGAATTTGAGGGCAAAACCAAAAAATGTGAGAGAGTGATCCATGGACTCCACATCCTCTCCAGCATAAAGGAGAGTGATCTGGAAAAAAACGGTTTAATACGACAGGGGTGTAGTACCACCTTGACAGTATTTTGTAGTAATTTTCGTGTAAGGTGGCACATTTAGAGCTGGAATAAACAGTTTTCAGTGTTTTAGGCAGGGTTTCTAAATCAATTTTTGCATCCAGTTCTTGTTCCCATGCTTTAAGGAAAGGAAGTTCTGGGAGTTCTAATTCGTCATTCAGGATTTTGTAGAGTCTGTTGGTCGTCCAAATTGATTCTTTTTGGGGAAGTCTGATCAATTCCGTTATAATCGATGGGAGTTTGAAATCCTGTTGATGAGTCCGAAGGTAATTATCCAGAGCTCTCCACTGTGTCCTGTCATCCCTAGATAAGGGAAGTTGGTTTGCATCTCATGGAAGGGTATGAGTACACCGTCCCTTATGAGGTCCTGAGCATGAGTTTTATCCTTTATCTTCCAATTTGACAGATCCAGGGAAGGAATGAGGGATTCGAGCGTCTCCAATGGTATGTTTTTGAGGACAATTTTAATGGAGTGCTTATCAGCTTTAGCAGTGAAATGTTTCCAAGCTTGAATTGTCGCTTTAATGATTGGCTGAGGTGGAAGTTTTTTTATGGGGGTCCAGAAGACACGCAATGAGGAGAGATTTCAGATTTTCGCCTGCAAGAGCGCCTTCAATTGAGATCCAAGGCATTTCGGGGGAGTCAAGGAACCAACTGTGGGATAATTTAATTAGTGAGGCCAAATAATAGTTGTATAAATTGGGTACACCCAGTCCAGCTGAAGATTTGTGTCGCTGTAGTGCTATTGAGGCAACTCTCGGCTTTTTCCTGTGCCATATGAAGGCTCGTAGTTGAGATTGGAATTTTGTGAACCATCGTCTTGGAATGAACAAGGGCATAGATCTTATTGTAAACAAAAATTTTGGGAAAAGGAGCATTTTGAATGCTTCAATTTTACTCAACCAAGTTAATTCAATTTTGGAAAGGCGTTGGTATTCTTGGCATAAGGAGCTAAAGAGTGTTGTTAAATTTGAGTGTACCATATTGCTTGATGGTTTTGTTAATGAAATTCCCAAATATGTTATGTCCCTTTCCTTCCAAGAGAAGTCAAATTCTTCCTTAAGGTATTGTAGGAGGGTACCGTCGATATTAAAGTCCAATACTTGTGATTTAGTTGTGTTTTATTTGTATAGTGAGACTCGGGAGTATTTTTGAAGTTCCAAGTCGAGGTGTCTCAGGGATTTTAATGGGTTAGTGATTGACAGTAAAATGTCGTCGGCGAAAAGTGAAATTTTATGTTGATTTTTGTTAATTAAAATCCCTTTGATGTAAAAATTCTGTCTTATGCTAGAGGCTAATGGTTCAATATATAGCGCGAAAAGAAGTGGGGATAGAGGACAACCTTGCCGTGTCCCATTTGAGAGTGGAAATTTATGGGACAAAATGGTATTGGAGTATACTCCAGCTGTGGGGGCTCTGTACATAGATTGGATTGTACGAAGTATGTTACCTTTTAGTCCGAATTTTCTTAACGTAGTGAATAAAAACTGCCAATGAACCCTATCAAATGCCTTCTCGGCATCGAGTGCCAAGAAGGCAGATGGTTGGCTAGTCGTTTCAATGGTGGAGATTAAATCCAGAGCCCGCCTTGTAGCATCAACGGTGGTACGTCCCGGTATAAAACCCGATTGGTCTGGGTGTATTAGCTTGTTCACATAATTTTTTAATCGATTTGCGGCAAGTTTGGCCAGAATTTTGGTGTCGGTGTTCAATAAAGATATTGGTCTATAATTCTTGACATCAGATGGATCTCCTTTACCTTTAGGGATCACTGTAATTGATGCTTCAAGCATTTCATCTGGTAGATATCCAGGGTAGCTGTATGATTAGCCAACTTTGTGAGGTAGGGGGCCAGGATTTGATTGAATTCTTTGTAAAGTTCATTTTGGAAACCATCTGGTCCAGGTGCTTTCCCACTCTTTGATTTTTTTATGACTTCAGCTATTTCAGGAGTAGTATAAGGTGAATTGAGATCTACTAGGTCCATGTCAGTCAGTGTGGGGAGTTCTAAATTATTAAGATAACGTTGTATTTCTGTCAGTTCAGGGGATTGATTCGAGGGGTGTTCTTTCAAATTATACAAGGAGGAGTAATATTTGGCAAATTCCTTCGCAATGTCTCCTGGATGATGATGTAATTTGTTGTGTTGATCTTTTATTTCCTTAATTCTCGCCTTGATTTTCTGATGTTTAATTTTTTGGGCCAGTAATTTGGATGGTCTATCGTCCGAATGATAATGATGCATTTTAAGAGTCTGGGAAATTTTGTCATAATCAGAAGTAAGGAGCGTTTTGACATTTAGGCGGAGTTTAAAAATTTCATCCAGAATTTGGGGATTTGGAGAGTTTTGGTGTGACACCTCAAGTTCATGAATTTTGGCCACCAAATTTTTAAGTGTTTCTTGGTTTTTCCTATTCAGTTGGGCATTTAATTGAATCAATTTACCCCGAAGAACTGCTTTGAAAGCTGACCATAGAGTTACTGTTGACGTTTCCTCCAAATCGTTTTCCTTGAAGTAGTTAATGATGGTTTCCTCAATTTCCTTTTTGTATGATGGGTGGGAATAAAGTAGGCTGTTATTTCTCCATTGTTTGGGAGATAAGGATTTTGGACCTGTTTTGACTTCAAAAGTAGTGGGGGCGTGGTCGGACCAAGTTATGGACCCGATCTCTGATTTAATGAATTTTGGAAGGGTAAATACTCCAGCTAGGACTAAGTCGATCCTAGAATAAGAATTGTGCCTTTGTGAATAGTGGGAATATTCGATGGAAGTGGAGTTTAAGCATCTGAATGTGTCGTATAGGTCATATTTGTGGAGCCATGGGTCAAGGGATTGATTGTTGTTATTCCTGGATTTGTTTGATGAGTCAATGACACTATTGGGGACAGTGTTGAAGTCTCCAAATATAATGAGATCCCCTTGTTTTTTGTCATTTATTAAACTCATGACCTTACTCAAGAAGGTTTTTTGAGCTTTATTGGGGGCATAGAGACATATCAGAGTAAAACTGTGGGAATTAAGTTTGCAGATGAGGACCAGGTATCTCCCCTCCGGATCTGCAATACTTTCTATTAATTCGAAGGCAACATTGTTTTTGATCATGATAGCTACTCCAGCCTTTTTCCTTGAGTTGTTGGCACAGAAGATATTCTGGAAGTTTTTGTTGGTCAATCTCTGTGGCTGTTGTGATGAGAATTTGGTCTCCTGGAGTCCTATTATGTCCGCTTTGGAATCTCTGATTGTTTTCCATAGGAAAAAACGTCTTTTCGGAGAGTTAAGTCCGTTGATATTTTGGGAGTAAAAGCGGAGAGACATGATCAGTTAGTGATCTAAAATGTTATTTCCTTGGAATGGGAACTGTTTTGAATAATGGTATCTCTGTCTCGTTTGGAAATTCCTATGTTATAAAACAATATAAGTATTGATTATCTAGAATTTGTTGGTAGAATTTATAAAATAACTCAATTTACTCAACGGAGGGATCCAAGGATCACGTTGAAAAACCTCCTTTTTTGGCTAGTGTTTTTGGCATAACACCTCAGCCATTATTAGTTGGAGCATAGATCTATTTATGAAATGATAATTCCCAGATCTTTAAGGGTTTTAAGACCTTTCTCTACTTCTGAGAGCGCAAGAAATCTTCCCTGGTGTTGAATTAAAATTCTTGTTGGGTTAAAGCCCCATTTGTACGGAATGGAGGTCTTCTGTAGTGAGCTGATAATGGGTGATAGTTCCCTTCTCTGTTGCATCGTAGATTTGGATATGTCAGCAAAAATTCTGACATGTTGGTATGGAGCTGGAAGGGACTTATTTATTTTTAAGTAGTCTACAATCTGTTCCTTCTGTTGTAGAAATTGGAACTTGATTAGGACATCTCTTGGGGTATCTGGTGGTAGGAAGTTTGGTTTCCTTAGACGGTAAATTGAAATAATGTTAGGGTTGGGATCTGATAACGAGGGTATCGATTGTCTTATTAAATCTGTTGCGTATTGTTTTAATTGGTTGGGTAAGATGGATTCCGCTATACCTCGTAACTTCAGGTTATGTCTTCTGTCTTTATCATCTAAGTCAGAGATTTTATTCTGCATCAATGTATAGTTTTCCTTGAGGAGTTTGTGGTCATTGACCAGTTCCTCGTGTTTGGACAGCAAAGAGGAAATATCAGATTTATTTTTGTCTACTTTATGTGTTATGTTATCCACTGAAACTTGCATATGTCCAAATCTTGATTCCAATCTCTCCTCAAAAGCTTTATTCTTTTTATCAAGAGCGTAAAAGATATCCTTGAAAAAGTTTTTGTCTATTGGGCCAGACCAGTTTATACCATCAAAGGTGTCAGTGTCTTGTGGTAATGGAGAGGATTCTTTCCTGGGTTTTTGTTTGAGTGGGGAGATATTAGGAGAGTCGTTTAAGTCCGAATCTGAAGAGTTAGGCATGTTCAGTATTTGGGAAGGTCCCGTCCTTTTCTTGGTGGCAAATTCTTTTCTTTTTTGGGAGGAAGCTGGGGTTCTACGTGGGTTCCCTCTTCTATAGTCATGTGGGAGTCAGAGCCTCGGTCGCTGCTAGTATCCCTAGGGGATCTAGAGCGATGTTTATACTCTGCATGTGTGATTTTTATATCCGATCTGGGTGGCTTTGGCTTTTCTTTAAGCTGTTTTGCTGTAGCCATAGTGGGTTAACTATTGGTCAGGTTTATGATGTAAAGATGAGGGATCTAATTGCTGTATCAAGAGTATTACTGTAGAATATGTTATGGGAGACTTAGAATGTTTGAATGATGAGATTTGTAAAGAAAACCGGAGGGAGTAAGGTGTGGTATTGACTATCAGGAGCCTATGTCCACAGAGTTCTTAATAGTCTTAGTAGGATCAGATGTTGTTTAAATTTGAGATCTGGTTTAATCTGGAGGAAGAGTCACTAAGGGCTCTGCACCAAGTTCACAAAAGGTGTAATTAAGTTTTATTCTCCGTCTGTATTATAAGGATTTATCCGGGGGAAGAAATTCTGTTATTCCCTAATTGAGGAGTCGTTGTTAACAGTTGATAACTTGCCCCTTTTAGAAGCCTCTTACTTGTGATAGGGCTGTACTATGGTCAATAGAGGCCGTATATGTTTCTCATCCAGAAATAACTGTATAGTATTGTCAGCACAAAATAAACTTGCAGTAATCAGCTTAATTAAAGGGTAAATATACAGCTTAGGAGGAGGTATCGGTGGCAACGACTATTGGTTGCCAGGCAGTCTGAATAGGTGTGTTATATATAGTTTGGTAGATTAGGGTTCTGTTCTGGGTTAAATAACGAATATTCAAAAAAGAAAGGGTGCTTAATCCTGACAGTAATCTGGGTCTAGCCCATCAATAATAATCAAAATTATCAATTGTAATAAAAAAGTGGTGAAGTAAAGGGTTAATTTAGTATAAGAGACAAGGGTTATAATAGTGTTACTAGGAATTAGAAAATGGAAGCGTTCAAAAGGGGTCAGAATTGAGGGAGAGGATATGAGATGAAGAGAAAAACAAGTATTGGAAGATAAAATAGATGGCAATCAGGACATAAGAGGAGTTGTCAAAAGAATATGTTGTAAGTAGTATAAAGAGGAGAGTATAAAGAAAGCAGAAATGAATCACTAGATGTGGTTAAAGGAGAGGAATTGGAGAGGAAAAGTTTAAGAGTAGTAGAAGAGGTTAATATTGAGCTAGAGAGAGGATGGGAATAATTGTTAAGGTATTTATAAAAGGTTTTCGTAGGGAAGTGAGAATGAAAGAAGAGATTTAATAGATATATAAAAAGAGTTCTGTGGAGATATAAGAGATAATAGGATTAAGATTGAAGTTATAGAAAATTAGGATAGTCCAGTAGGACAGGGGAGATCTAATAAGATATTTACCAGTCTTCAAACGTAAAATCCCAAAGATTTAGTATATGCTTTATGAGATATAGTCCCAGAGATCTAAGTAGAACAACACAAATGAGGTAGTCCTTGTTGATGGAAGGTCGGGGGACAGTTGAAAAGACTTGGGAACAATGAATGATGACCAGTCCATGCAGGTCCGGTTAATTCCTCACTTATCTTGTTAAGTCTATGTCTTCAAACGTAAGTTCCCAAAGATTAATAAAGAAGCTTTTTAGAGTACAATCCCAGAGTCTTTAAAAGAGTAGCGACGAGTAATAAGTTGCCATAGCAACCTGTGAATCTCCTGCCGAGTCGCGGTGGTGTCGGAAGGTGCCTTGCGAGTTATAGCGGTTGCTATAACAACTCCAACAAGGCAATGTAGATGTAGGAAGATGCCCAGCGAGTAACGTAGTTGCTGAAGCTATCTGTGAGTCGCTATCAGGATCGCAGCTGTGACAGGAGAAAAGAGCAAGTAGTGACAGTTGCTATGGCGATTTGCGAGTTGCCAGCAGAGTCGCGGTGGTGTCGGGAGAAACTATCCGAGCTCTGATGTTCACTGCGAGTCACTCCAGATGGTCTTCAGGTGGTGGCGTATATCTGTTCGTCAGAGGAGATCAGAGAATGCCAAGTCAGAGTCCAGCCGTTGGAAAAGAAAAAGAAAAAGAATAAAGGAGATGTGTGATAACAAAAATATTGAAGGAACTTGTCCTCCTGATTGGCGGTTCTGTGAAGCCTGTAATGAGCTGTGTCCTGCCTGTAGTGAGTTGTTCTAGGTGCCCCCAGCAGAGGTAGCCGACTCGGAAGTGTGATGAAGCCGGGTGTAGATAGTAGCTATTACCCAAATGTGTCCAGCTGGATCGCCAGTGAAAAATGGGGCCAAGAGATCAGCAGCAGTCGTACCAGTCCTAAGAAGGCAAGGAGAGATTCCGCCGGTTAAAGCCTGTTGTAAACACCCGCTGCTCCGGAGGTTTCCGACGAGGTAGTGACTCAAAGTCGCATTAGCCCCTTCTGCCGCCGGGCGTTGCTATGGCAGCAGACTGTTATGCAACCAGTCTGCAAGAATGGCGGGAAATTATTGTGGAGGTTTCCAGGAAGCCCCGGCTGGTCGGAAAGGATCCGGGAGGAGCAGCTAAGGTTCCGGAGATCATCCACCTAGAGGAGAGGTCCTGATGTCGGGTCCTGTTTCTTCTGAAGGCTCTCCAGACGCTGAAGATCCAGGACGCACCAGGTCCTAGTGCCGGTTCCAGCCGGAGCCGCAATTCCTTCAGAGGAGAGACTCAGGGTGGCGGCGGGAGCCCCGATAGCACCCCGCAGGAGTCCTGGAGAAACCGGAAGAAACCGGATGAGATAGCAGTTATTCAGAAGATACTCTCACCCGCAGTGAAGATCGCTGTAGTTCAAAGCTTGGTCACCGGGGAATTTCCATACACTGTAGATTTGCTTACATAATAGAGTCGGCTGTTAGTGGCGGTTGCTATGGGAACCGCGTGTCTGCAATAGCTCCGCGGTTTTGGCGGGAAGGTCCCAGAAAAAGGCGGGAAAGGTCCCAGAGCGGGTTTTGAGGTCCTGAGACTGCTTAGAACCGGGGGAAGACCCAAAATAGTTGATGTATTGTCCCAGACAGCCGTCCAGGGCTTGATTAAGCCAAAGAGATGAGGAGAAAAGACGCAGTTCAATGAGATTCTTCTAGTATAGTAATCCAAAGAGGGAAGGAGCCTTAAGATAAGGAGCCAATGGGTCCAGATGGTTCTTAAGAGTTGTTCAAAAAGTTTATCAGTTGTTCAGTAGGATTTTTTCCCTGGAGAGTAGGTCTAATCGGTTATTAGTGCTGGTTGCCTTAGCCCCTCGGGAGTCTGCAGTGAAGCCGCGGTTTTGGCGGGAAAGTCGCGGTTTTGGCGGGAAAGCCGCAATTTTGGCGGGAAAAGCGGGAAAGTCCCGAAAAGGGCGGGAAAAAATTCCGGAGCGGGTCTCAGGGTCCCTAGACCTCTCGGAACCGGGAAAAAGTCCAATATAGTTGATGTAAGATCCCAAAGAGATATCCACAGCCTAATTAGGCCAAGAAGATGGTAATAAAGATGCAGCTTCAGGGAGATCCTCCAGTATGGTAGACCAAATAGGAAAAAAGTCCAGAAGTGGAAGGTCCAGAGGGTCCAGATGGTTCTTGAAGGTGATTCAAGTAGATCCTAGTTGGTTTAGAAGGATTTCTCCCCTGGGGAAGAAGTCCAGTTGTTTTTTTCTGGCTGAGGAGCAGGAGCTCGAGCTAAACACGTCTGCTCTCCATGAGCTCCAAAGCCACGCCTCCCCATTCTGCTCTCTTCATGAACCTAAGCAGGAATCCCAAAGAACAGCATCACAGCTCCTGTAGTTTAGGAGAAAAATTCATTGCTTTGACATGAAAGTGTGTTTTCGCGTCTAAAAAGTGAAAATAGACATTTAAGCATACGTTTGACTATATCTCTGGCTAGAAAGAAGATACATTCAAATTTTTTGTCCCATTCTGCTCTCTTTATGAACCTAAGCAGGAATCCCAAAGAACAGCATCACAGCTCCAGTAGTTTTGGAGAAAAATTCATTGCTTTGACATGAAAGTGTGTTTTCGCGTCTAAACAGTGAAAATAGACATTAAAGCATACGTTTGACTATATCTCTGGCTAGAAAGAAGATACATTCAAATTTTTTGTCGCATTCTGCTCTCTTCATGAACCTAAGCAGGAATCCCAAAGAACAGCATCACAGCTCCAGTAGTTTAGGAGACAAATTCATTGCTTTGACATGAAAGTGTGTTTTCGCGTTTAAACAGTGAAAATAGACATTTTAGCATACGTTTGACTATATCTCTGGCTAGAAAGAAGATACATTCAAATTTTTTGTCCCATTCTGCTCTCTTCATGAACCTAAGCAGGAATCCCAAAGAACAGCATCACAGCTCCAGTAGTTTAGGAGAAATATTCATTGCTTTGACATGAAAGTGTGTTTTCGCGTCTAAAAAGTGAAAATAGACATTTAAGCATACGTTTGACTATATCTCTGGCTAGAAAGAAGATACATTCAAATTTTTTGTCCCATTCTGCTCTCTTTATGAACCTAAGCAGGAATCCCAAAGAACAGCATCACAGCTCCAGTAGTTTTGGAGAAAAATTCATTGCTTTGACATGAAAGTGTGTTTTCGCGTCTAAACAGTGAAAATAGACATTTAAGCATACGTTTGACTATATCCTGGCTAGAAAGAAGATACATTCAAATTTTTTGTCCCATTCTGCTCTCTTCATGAACCTAAGCAGGAATCCCAAAGAACAGCATCACTGCTCCAGTAGTTTAGGAGAAAAATTCATTGCTTTGACATGAAAGTGTGTTTTCGTGTCTAAACAGTGAAAATAGACATTTAAGCATACGTTTGACTATATCTCTGGCTAGAAAGAAGATACATTCAAATTTTTTGTCCCATTCTGCTCTCTTTATGAACCTAAGCAGGAATCCCAAAGAACAGCATCACAGCTCCAGTAGTTTAGGAGAAAAATTCATTGCTTTGACATGAAAGTGTGTTTTCGCGTCTAAACAGTGAAAATAGACATTTAAGCATACGTTTGACTATATCTCTGGCTAGAAAGAAGATACATTCAAATTTTTTGTCCCATTCTGCTCTCTTTATGAACCTAAGCAGGAATCCCAAAGAACAGCATCACAGCTCCAGTAGTTTTGGAGAAAAATGTATTGCTTTGACATGAAAGTGTGTTTTCGCGTCTAAACAGTGAAAATAGACATTTTAGCATACGTTTGACTATATCTCTGGCTAGAAAGAAGATACATTCAAATTTTTTGTCCCATTCTGCTCTCTTCATGAACCTAAGCAGGAATCCCAAAGAACAGCATCACAGCTCCAGTAGTTTTGGAGAAAAATTCATTGCTTTGACATGAAAGTGTGTTTTCGCGTCTAAACAGTGAAAATAGACATTTAAGCATACGTTTGACTATAGCTCTGGCTAGAAAGAAGATACATTCAAATTTTTTGTCCCATTCTGCTCTCTTCATGAACCTAAGCAGGAATCCCAAAGAACAGCATCACAGCTCCAGTAGTTTAGGAGAAAAATTCATTGCTTTGACATGAAAGTGTGTTTTCGCGTCTAAACAGTGAAAATAGACATTTAAGCATACGTTTGACTATATCTCTGGCTAGAAAGAAGATACATTCAAATTTTTTGTCCCATTCTGCTCTCTTCATGAACCTAAGCAGGAATCCCAAAGAACAGCATCACAGCTCCTGTAGTTTAGGAGAAAAATTCATTGCTTTGACATGAAAGTGTGTTTTCGCGTCTAAACAGTGAAAATAGACATTTAAGCATACGTTTGACTATATCTCTGGCTAGAAAGAAGATACATTCAAATTTTTTGTCCCATTCTGCTCTCTTTATGAACCTAAGCATGAATCCCAAAGAACAGCATCACAGCTCCAGTAGTTTAGGAGAAAAATTCATTGCTTTGACATGAAAGTGTGTTTTCGCGTCTAAACAGTGAAAATAGACATTTAAGCATACGTTTGACTATATCTCTGGCTAGAAAGAAGATACATTCAAATTTTTTGTCCCATTCTGCTCTCTTTATGAACCTAAGCAGGAATCCCAAAGAACAGCATCACAGCTCCAGTAGTTTAGGAGAAAAATTCATTGCTTTGACATGAAAGTGTGTTTTCGCGTCTAAAACAGTGAAAATAGACATTTTAGCATACGTTTGACTATATCTCTGGCTAGAAAGAAGATACATTCAAATTTTTTGTCCCATTCTGCTCTCTTCATGAACCTAAGCAGGAATCCCAAAGAACAGCATCACAGCTCCTGTAGTTTAGGAGAAAAATTCATTGCTTTGACATGAAAGTGTGTTTTCGCGTCTAAACAGTGAAAATAGACATTTAAGCATACGTTTGACTATATCTCTGGCTAGAAAGAAGATACATTCAAATTTTTTGTCCCATTCTGCTCTCTTTATCAACCTAAGCAGGAATCCCAAAAAACAGCATCACAGCTCCAGTAGTTTTGGAGAAAAATTCATTGCTTTGACATGAAAGTGTGTTTTCGCGTCTAAACAGTGAAAATAGACATTAAAGCATACGTTTGACTATATCTCTGGCTAGAAAGAAGATACATTCAAATTTTTTGTCCCATTCTGCTCTCTTCATGAACCTAAGCAGGAATCCCAAAGAACAGCATCACAGCTCCAGTAGTTTAGGAGAAAAATTCATTGCTTTGACATGAAAGTGTGTTTTCGCGTCTAAACAGTGAAAATAGACATTTAAGCATACGTTTGACTATATCTCTGGCTAGAAAGAAGATACATTCAAATTTTTTGTCCCATTCTGCTCTCTTCATGAACCTAAGCAGGAATCCCAAAGAACAGCATCACAGCTCCTGTAGTTTAGGAGAAAAATTCATTGCTTTGACATGAAAGTGTGTTTTCGCGTCTAAACAGTGAAAATAGACATTTAAGCATACGTTTGACTATATCTCTGGCTAGAAAGAAGATACATTCAAATTTTTTGTCCCATTCTGCTCTCTTTATGAACCTAAGCATGAATCCCAAAGAACAGCATCACAGCTCCAGTAGTTTAGGAGAAAAATTCATTGCTTTGACATGAAAGTGTGTTTTCGCGTCTAAACAGTGAAAATAGACATTTAAGCATACGTTTGACTATATCTCTGGCTAGAAAGAAGATACATTCAAATTTTTTGTCCCATTCTGCTCTTTTTATCAACCTAAGCAGGAATCCCAAAGAACAGCATCACAGCTCCAGTAGTTTTGGAGAAAAATTCATTGCTTTGACATGAAAGTGTGTTTTCGCGTCTAAACAGTGAAAATAGACATTAAAGCATACGTTTGACTATATCTCTGGCTAGAAAGAAGATACATTCAAATTTTTTGTCCCATTCTGCTCTCTTCATGAACCTAAGCAGGAATCCCAAAGAACAGCATCACAGCTCCAGTAGTTTAGGAGAAAAATTCATTGCTTTGACATGAAAGTGTGTTTTCGCGTCTAAACAGTGAAAATAGACATTTTAGCATACGTTTGACTATATCTCTGGCTAGAAAGAAGATACATTCAAATTTTTTGTCCCATTCTGCTCTCTTCATGAACCTAAGCAGGAATCCCAAAGAACAGCATCACAGCTCCTGTAGTTTAGGAGAAAAATTCATTGCTTTGACATGAAAGTGTGTTTTCGCGTCTAAACAGTGAAAATAGACATTTAAGCATATGTTTGACTATATCTCTGGCTAGAAAGAAGATACATTCAAATTTTTTGTCCCATTCTGCTCTCTTCATGAACCTAAGCAGGAATCCCAAAGAACAGCATCACAGCTCCTGTAGTTTAGGAGAAAAATTCATTGCTTTGACATGAAAGTGTGTTTTCGCGTCTAAACAGTGAAAATAGACATTTAAGCATACGTTTGACTATATCTCTGGCTAGAAAGAAGATACATTCAAATTTTTTGTCCCATTCTGCTCTCTTTATCAACCTAAGCAGGAATCCCAAAGAACAGCATCACAGCTCCAGTAGTTTTGGAGAAAAATTCATTGCTTTGACATGAAAGTGTGTTTTTCGCGTCTAAACAGTGAAAATAGACATTTAAGCATACGTTTGACTATATCTCTGGCTAGAAAGAAGATACATTCAAATTTTTTGTCCCATTCTGCTCTCTTTATGAACCTAAGCAGGAATCCCAAAGAACAGCATCACAGCTCCAGTAGTTTTGGAGAAAAATTCATTGCTTTGACATGAAAGTGTGTTTTCGCGTCTAAACAGTGAAAATAGACATTAAAGCATACGTTTGACTATATCTCTGGCTAGAAAGAAGATACATTCAAATTTTTTGTCCCATTCTGCTCTCTTCATGAACCTAAGCAGGAATCCCAAAGAACAGCATCACAGCTCCAGTAGTTTAGGAGAAAAATTCATTGCTTTGACATGAAAGTGTGTTTTCGCGTCTAAACAGTGAAAATAGACATTTTAGCATACGTTTGACTATATCTCTGGCTAGAAAGAAGATACATTCAAATTTTTTGTCCCATTCTGCTCTCTTCATGAACCTAAGCAGGAATCCCAAAGAACAGCATCACAGCTCCAGTAGTTTAGGAGAAAAATTCATTGCTTTGACATGAAAGTGTGTTTTCGCGTCTAAACAGTGAAAATAGACATTAAAGCTTACGTTTGACTATATCTCTGGCTAGAAAGAAGATACATTCAAATTTTTTGTCCCATTCTGCTCTCTTTATGAACCTAAGCATGAATCCCAAAGAACAGCATCACAGCTCCAGTAGTTTAGGAGAAAAATTCAGATGGGCGTGGCTTTGGAGCTCATGGAGAGCAGACGTGTGTAGCTCGAGCTCCTGCACCTCAGCCTGAAGACACCAACTGGACTTTTTCCCTTGGGGAAAAGTCTAACCAAACCAACTAGGATCTATTTGGATTACCATCCGGAACCATTTGGACTTGCTGGACCTCTTCCTCTTGGATTTTTTCTTCTTTTTTTGCCTTCCTGGACCACTTAACTAGAGGATCTCCTGGAAATTCTGCTTCTCCTTCTTCATCCTTGATTTAGCTAAGCTTTAGTTGGCTCCCTGGATCTCTACATTCAATATCTGGAGTTTTTCCCCGGTTCTGAGAGGCCATAGAGCTTTGGAACCGGCTCCGGACCTTTTCCCGCCTTTTTAGGGACTTCCCCGCTTTTCCCGCCATTACCGCGGCTGAGCGGAGGACCCGGGACCCGACATAGCATCTGCTACTACTGCCCGACTCTACAGCACAGCCGACCCTATCTTATCAGAAGATATCTCCATAAATACGAAGCCTGCCACGTGGATTTTTTCTTCATCTTGGATTCCCTTTCCACTCATCTTTAATGCCTGGTTTTGGGCTCTTTGTGGCTCTTTCCCCGACTAAAGGAACATCAACAGCTCTTAAAGATTGAGGAACTCATCTTCCAGACAAGGTGAGAGGTTTCCCGCTGCTTTCCTGCCTTCCCGGCACCCTTCCGGACATTTAGCACCCGCTAGATGACTCTGCAATTTTTTCCGCCCTTTTTTCCCGCCATTTTTTCTCCCGCCGCTTCTCTAATTGCTTTATATAACTAGTTAGCGGTCATAGCAACCGCCGGCGGTAGAGGGCGCTACTCTATCCCGCTCTTTTTTTTTTTTTTTTTTTTTCTTCCCCGCCATTTTTCTGATTGTACTATAACTAGTTGCGGTCATAGCAACCGCTGGCGGTAGAGGGCGCTACTACCTCTGCTATTAAAAACTCACCTAGAGAACCTCTGAGCTGCACGCTCTCTCCATAAAGCTCCTGTATACTAGATGATTCATTCTGTTCCTACCTGAAGCTGAATCTGATCTCGCTGGACTTTAATATCTACTTGTCAACTGCCTGCAATCCTCAGTCTCCTATCTCATCTCCCTGAATTGCTTGGGAGTCACCACTTCCTGGGGTGACTTCCGCGGTGCCCGACCCGACTCCTGAGAGGGTCGGTCTCTTTCCACCTGCCTGTGGGCACTGGAGAGACGTGAGTTGAACTTGTCCTGTTGGTCAGTGCCCTGGGGACTCGCGCTGGCTCTATCTCCATCGGACGCCGACCTTCTGGGGAGCCGCCTGCTCTGACTATGTCAGTGACTCGCCAGCCGCCGATTCTTCCCGGCACCGCCGCGAGTTTGCTGGCGACTCGCTCCTCGTCATAACAACCAACTCGCACTGTTTCCTCCGACACTAACCTGATTCAGCTAACGATTCATTCGTTGTCATAGCAACCTGCACGCTACTTCTCCTCTTCACCGCGCCTTCATTATAGACTCGCCAATTGTTATTACAATAGCCTCTACTCGCTTAACACCTTTTAAATCTATCTAGTGACCAGAGGAACTCTGAAGGTAACCGATGACTCTGTTATCCTCGGTCTTTGTGTTTTTGCTGGCGACTCGCTCCTCATTGTAAACAACTGTCATCACTCGCTCTGTGTCTTCTGGCATCAGCGCGGGTCTGCTGGAGACCCGGAGTTTACCATAGCAACGGACTCTACTCGCTTACTCTCTCCCGACACCGCTGCGACTCGGCTGGAGACTAGTGGATTCTCATAGTATCTGACCTTACTCGCTCACTACCTCCTGACGTCACTACAATTCTGCTAACGACTCGCAGACTGCAACAACAAATCCTACTGTTTGTATAGCTGACTCAATTATACGTTGAATATATTACTGCTATTGGATACCACTGCTCTAATTAATTGGCGACTCTATTCAAATAGTTTGCAGAGAAGTTAACCCATTCAACACTTGATACATTCACACTTCATCTAATTTGCATTAAGATCCTAATGAGATTACAGCAACAGGATTATTGATTCTGGCCTGAATCCTTTTCTACCACATGTCAATTAAGTTGTGATCGTCTCAAGACTTTCCTCACACCTGAAGATTGCAACTAATCTGCCTGGACTGATTACATAAATCATCTCCTCTATTGTTGGGAACTTTTATTTAAAGACTGGATTGGTGTCCTCTTCGGCTCTCCGGATCTTCGGGACCCTACTACAAAGAACTCTTTATCCTCATTCTACGGAAACAATCCTAATTGTTATAGGTAATAACCTCTATTGATGTTCTTTTTTATCCTGTAAACTTCTCGCTCTTAATCTTCCTTCTGAATATTTCCTCCTTAACCCCTCTCAACTGTTCTCCTGCAATTTCTTCTACTGTATTCCCTATTCTGAAGCTCACCTACTTTGAACTTTATTGACTCTCCTTCTTGATATTACACCTCCAAAAAATCTTTATCTTCTCACTGTCCTGAGGGATTTGACCATTTAGAGATTAGAACTGGTCATTTCCCCTCCTGTCAACCATCTCCTCTGGTCTCTTAGTGTTTACTAAACGGTGTTCATAGCACCGCTGCGTTACTTGCCCCATTGGACACAATTAGCTTGTCTTTAAATTCACCCAGATTACTAAAACAAAAGGAAGGCATTTAAGTAATATTTACAACTAACGCTGCCCACATATTTTGAATTGCCCAACTACCATATCTATAAATCCTAAACCCTAAGGTAAGATCATATACTACTAGGGAAGCTTTAACCCCATTCATCTCTCTTGCTAATCCTATCCATTTGGCCTTGGCGAAATCCTCCGCTGATTTCAATCTACATTGCAGCTAATAGCTTGACTCCATTGGGTAGACTTGTTGCTCCATTGAAGTGGGGTTCTAGTAGTCACTACCCGAATAATATTCTTCCATATTCTCTTCTACATCCTCTGACAATAATACTTTTGCTCTAGTTCTCTCGTATAACTGCAATAACCTATCCTTAATATTGATTTGTTAACTCAACTTCAGGGAAGTTAATTTTTCCTCACCTAAAACCAGACAACTTTGAAACCTCATTTACCTCTAGTCGAATAACTATGGATAAGCCTAAACCCCCTAGACCAGATATTAAAACTTCTCATGCACAGGCTAAACATCGCTCCAGTTCCCCCAGAAATGCCAATAGTGATCAGGACTCCACTTCTCATATGCTCACGGATGATGGGACAATTCACAAACCACAGGCTCCCCCACAAAAAAGAAAAGATTTCGCCACTAAAAAGAAAACTGGCCCTCCCCACACTCAAAAATCTCCATACTCCTCTGATGTGGAATCCGATGACACCCCAAATCCTAGCCCAGCCAAGCAAAAACCAAGGAAAGAGTATCCCTCTTCCCAAGAATCGGATACATTCGAGGGAATTGATTGGACAGGTCCAATAGACAAAGTATTCTTTAAAGAAATTTTTTATGCTTTAGACAGGAAAAGCAAAAATTTTGAACAAAAATTAGAAAAAAAATTTAACCATCTCCAAATTGATGTAGACAAGGTCACCCACACTGCTGAAAAGAATGAAGCAGGTATATCCTCTCTACTTTCTAAACATGCAACCCTACTTAAAGACCATACCCTCTTAGAGGAAAAATGCAAAACATTGCAAAACAAACTTAGTGACTTGGATGATAAGGACAGAAGATATAATTTAAAGCTACGTGGTATTGAGGAGTCAATATCTTCCAATCAATTGACCCACTATACGAAAAATCTTCTAAAACAAACAATCCCCTCACTATCAGACCTTGACCTTACCATAGTTTCATCTTACCGTCTTAAAAAGCCGAGATCTCTTTCCCCAGAGATCCCGAGAGACGTTTTGGTAAAATTTCATTTTCTGCATGTTAAGGATCAGATAGTCGACTTTATGAAAACAAATAAATCCCTACCTGTTCCATACCAGCACATCAGAATGTACGCTGATATCTCCAAGCCGACCATGCAACAACGAAGAACACTCTCCCCAATAACCAATTGTTTACAAAAAAACAATATCCCCTATAAATGGGGTTTTAACCCGACTAAGGTATCATTCCGATACCAGGGGAAATTCTACGCACTATCAGAGGTCAACAGAGGTCTCCAAATCCTTAAAGACATAGGTATTATCATCTCCTAAATAGATCGTTCTCCCACTATTCTGGCTGAGGTGTAATGCCGATAACATTAGCCTCACAAGGAGGATTTCAAACGTGATCCCTGGATCCCCTCCGTTGGGTTATTGAGTGAAATCTTAAACTCTATAACTCTCAACGTTAATCTTTTTATTTTATTTTATTTTTTTTTTTTTGGATATACCTCTACTTCCGAATAAAACAGAATCTTGGTTATTTTTACTTTTTTATTTCGAGCTCATAATACTACTACTCCCTCCATTTCACCATGACTCTCCGTTTCATGTCACTAAATGTAAATGGGCTAAATTCTCCCCAACGGAGATTCTTTCTATGGAAATCAATCAAAGACTTCAAACCCGACATTATAGGCCTTCAAGAAACCAAATTTTCTTCCCTTCAACCCCCAAGGCTCACCAATAGAAACTTCCAAAACATATTTTTTGCCAACAACCAGAAAAAAAAGCAGGTGTAGCCATCATGATTAGCAATAATGTCACTTTTGAACTCATCGACAAAATAGAGGACCCAGAGGGACGTTACTTAGTGCTTATTTGTAAGCTTAATAACCATCTATTCACCCTGGTCTGTATATACGCTCCTAATAAGGCACAGAAAACATACTTGAATAGGATCATGAGGATTATCACAGATAAAACTCAAGGTGACCTTATACTATTTGGGGACTTCAACGCTGTCCCCAACAGCGAACTCGATTCCTCAAATAAAAATAGAAACAGTAGCAACGAATCACTCGACCCGTGGCTTCATAGAAATGACCTTTATGATGCTTTTCGTTGCCTGAATTCCACCTCTCTAGAGTTCTCCTATTTTTCGAAACGACACAATTCGTACTCCAGAATTGACCTTGTTCTGACTGGAATTTTTTCCCTCCCAAAAATCACAAAAATTGAAATAGGGACCAGAACTTGGTCCGACCATGCCCCAATCACATTTGACTTTAAGATTGGCCCTAAATCATCACTCCCTAGAATGTGGAGAAACAACAGTTTTTTGTATAGTCATCCATCTTACAAAAAAGTTATTGAAGAATCCATTCAAAACTATTTTTCAGACAATGACCTATCAGACACTTCAATATTAAACCTATGGTTAGCTTTTAAAGCAGTCATCCGTGGGAAACTAATCCAGCTGAATTCTCAAATGGTTAAAAGCAACCAACAAAAACTTAAAAACACGCTGGCCAGGATCCAAGAGCTAGACAAACTACATCAAACTTCCTTGGACCCTCAAATCCTAGAAGATATTTTTAAACTCCGCTTGGAGTTAAAATCTCTTCTCTCATCGGATTATGATAGATTAACTCAGAAATTAAAAACCCAACATTATCATTCTGATGATAAACCTTCCAAACTGCTAGCTCAAAAAATCAAACACCAAAAAATAAACACGAGAATTAAGTCAATCAAAGACCACCATGACAAACTACATCATCACCCCGGAGACATTACTAAGGAATTTGCCTCATTTTATTCATCTCTCTATAATCTTAAGGACCACTCTTTACATTACCCTCCGACTGAGGCTGACATCCATCACTACTTAAGTACCCTGGATCTTCCCTCATTGACACCTGCTGATCTTAAAGAACTTAATTCCCCCTATACTCTTGCGGAAGTAACAGAAGTCATTGAAAAAATCCAAACTTGAGAAAGCTCCTGGACTGACGGTTTTCAAACCGAAATATACAAAGAATTTAAACATATTCTGGCACCTTACCTTACTAAATTAGCGAACCACACCGCTTCCCAGGGCTACCTACCGGAAGAAATGTTGGAGGCAACGATTACTGTGATTCATAAGGGAAAGGAGACCCATCAGATGTTAAAACCTACAGACCAATATCATTGCTAAACACTGACACCAAAATTTTAGCAAAACTCGCTGCAACCGCCTAACGCAATATGTAACAAAACTGGTACACCCAGACCAAGCTGGCTTTATACCAGGTCGCACCACCACAGATGCCACACGACGAGCTATAGACTTGATTTCTATTCTGAACGGTCTGGCTAGCCATCTGCCTTCTTGGCATTAGATGCCGAGAAGGCATTTGACAGAGTACAGTGGCAATTTCTATTCAAAACGCTTGAAAAATTTGGTCTTAAAGGCAATATACTCAGAACCATCGAGTCAATGTATAATCATCCATCAGCCAGGGTCTACTCCAATACCACTCTCTCCCCTAAATTCCATCTTTCCAACGGGACAAGACAGGGGTGTCCTCTTTCCCCCTGCTCTTTGCCCTATTTATAGAACCCCTAGCCACAAGTATAAGGAATAATGTGAACATTAAGGGGATTCCAACTAGTCAGAACCAACATAAGATCTCTATTATTTGCAGACGACATTCTTTTATCGATCACGAACCCTTTAAAATCCCTGAGGCACCTTGACATCGAGCTCAGGAGATATTCCCAGGTGTCACTCTATAAAATCAATGCATCCAAATCCAAGTCCTGGACTTCAATATTGACAACACACTCCTACAATATCTCAAGCAAGAGTTCGACTATTCATGGAGAGATAAAGACATTGACTATCTGGGAATCATCTTAACAAAACCATTGAAGGATATTGTTCAATCCAACTTGTCATCCCTATACGCCTCCTTTTGCCAAGATTATCAACGTCTTACTAAGATTGAACTCTCATGGCTGAGTAGGATAGAGGCCTTCAAAATGCTCCTTTTCCCGAGATTTTTATATGTTATCAGATCCATCCCTCTTTTCATTCCAAGGAAATGGTTCTCCAAGTTCCAAGCTCAACTTCGTGCCTTTATCTGGCGCTGGAAAAGCTCGAGAGTGGCATCATCGTCCCTGCAACATCATAAGTTATCTGGTGGATTGGGTGTTCCTAATCTTTATAATTATTATTTGGCCTCCCTCATCAAAGTTTCTCAGAACTGGCTGCTTGAATCCCCTGACATGCCTTGGATTCACATTGAAGACTCTTTTACATCTAAACATTTGAAATCCCTTCTTATAGCTCATTTAATCGACCCCCTTAAGAAGACCCTTTCTCATCCAACTATCAAAATCACGCTTCAGGCCTGGAAACAACTGAGCATTAAAGCAAATAAATATTCCTCGAAAGTCCTACTTAAAAACACACCCTTAGAATCACTGGAAACTCTAATTCCCTCTCTGGATTTAACTAACTGGAAATTAAAGGAGCAATCTCATGTTTTGGACCTATTACAGGATGGTCAGCTAAAAACCCTTCGAAGACATGCAAATAGAGTTCCCTTTGACAAGAGAGGATAGAACCCAATGGAGAACTATGAATAATTATTTCCAGGCCCACCGACCTGATTTTAAGTGTCCTTCCTTGATAACAGAACTAATCAGACTACCCCAGAAAGAGTCAATATGGACAACAAATCGCCTTTACAAGATCCTTAACGACGACTTGGACCTCCTTCCCCTTTCCTTCCTTAAGGCGTGGGAAGGAGAACTAAGCATTCAAATCGACTTGGAAGAATTCCCTAAATCTTTAAAGGCCGCGTACTCCTCCTCCAAATCGGCTACTTTACATGAGAGTCATTATAAGACTGTATCGAGATGGTACTACACACCTACAGCTGTTAATCGCATTTATCCTGATCAATCTCCGCTTTGTTGGAGAGGGTGCGGCACAAATGGGTCATTGTCCCATATCTTTTGGTTTTGTCCTCGACTCCATCAATTCTGGAAAGACGTTGCAGCAACATTAAGGAGAATCACAAAAACTCGCATTATTTTTACCCCACAACTAGTCCTCTTGCTGATTGGCATTGAGCAAATACTCCCACATTTCAGACTTCTGGTATCTCATGTAATTTTGACTGCTAGAACCCTACTCGCCGCAAAATGGAAGCAACAGGACCCCCCATTGATCACAACTCTCATTGACAGAGTCACCGATCATGCTCCCATGAATACTCCTTCGCTACTAGAACCAACAACTGGTCAAAATTTCTACTCCAGTGGGAACCTTGGTTTGACAGTTTATTGCCCCTCCCTTTTGTCTTAAACATCCCACGACCTATGAAGTCTATGCCGTGTCCCAAACCTTACGACCTTCCAAAATTAATGGTGAACTCGAATATAATTATCCATGGCTTCCCTTACCTTCTTATTCGGATTTATTATACTTCACCTTCTCATCTTATATTTCTCTCTATAGCCTTTACTCAATTATTCAATTGCTCTGTGTATATTATGCCCGATTGATATTTATTGTCTGTATATTTTATCGTTCCTTTTAATTGTATTTTACTGTACCTTGTACAATTGTAACAATATCTCTGCCACAAACATTTTTGTAAATAATTTGTACTCCCTTCCCTGCCCCCTACCCCTTCCCTTCCCATTTTCTCTTATGTATCCCTCCCCTTCCTATTCCCCCCTCCCCTTTCCTTTTATTATTATTAATAAAAATAACTTGATAAGGAGAAAAATTCATTGCTTTGACATGAAAGTGTGTTTTCGCGTCTAAACAGTGAAAATAGACATTTAAGCATACGTTTGACTATATCTCTGGCTAGAAAGAAGATACATTCAAATTTTTTGTCCCATTCTGCTCTCTTCATGAACCTAAGCAGGAATCCAAAGAACAGCATCACAGCTCCTGTAGTTTAGGAGAAAAATTCATTGCTTTGACATGAAAGTGTGTTTTCGCGTCTAAACAGTGAAAATAGACATTTAAGCATACGTTTGACTATATCTCTGGCTAGAAAGAAGATACATTCAAATTTTTTGTCCCATTCTGCTCTCTTTATCAACCTAAGCAGAAATCCCAAAGAACAGCATCACAGCTCCAGTAGTTTTAGGAGAAAAATTCATTGCTTTGACATGAAAGTGTGTTTTCGCGTCTAAACAGTGAAAATAGACATTTAAGCATACGTTTGACTATATCTCTGGCTAGAAAGAAGATACATTCAAATTTTTTGTCCCATTCTGCTCTCTTTCATGAACCTAAGCAGGAATCCCAAAGAACAGCATCACAGCTCCAGTAGTTTAGGAGAAAAATTCATTGCTTTGACATGAAAGTGTGTTTTCGCGTCTAAAACAGTGAAAATAGACATTTAAGCATACGTTTGACTATATCTCTGGCTAGAAAGAAGATACATTCAAATTTTTTGTCCCATTCTGCTCTCTTTATGAACCTAAGCAGGAATCCCAAAGAACAGCATCACAGCTCCAGTAGTTTAGGAGAAAAATTCATTGCTTTGACATGAAAGTGTGTTTTCGCGTCTAAACAGTGAAAATAGACATTAAGCATACGTTTGACTATATCTCTGGCTAGAAAGAAGATACATTCAAATTTTTTGTCCCATTCTGCTCTCTTTCATGAACCTAAGCAGGAATCCCAAAGAACAGCATCACAGCTCCAGTAGTTTAGGAGAAAAATTCATTGCTTTGACATGAAAGTGTGTTTTCGCGTCTAAACAGTGAAAATAGACATTTAAGCATACGTTTGACTATATCTCTGGCTAGAAAGAAGATACATTCAAATTTTTTGTCCCATTCTGCTCTCTTTATGAACCTAAGCAGGAATCCCAAAGAACAGCATCACAGCTCCAGTAGTTTTGGAGAAAAATTCATTGCTTTGACATGAAAGTGTGTTTATTACGTCTAAACAGTGAAAATAGACATTTAAGCATACGTTTGACTATATCTCTGTGATGCTGTTCTTTGGGATTCCTGCTTAGGTTCATGAAGAGAGCAGAATGGGACAAAAAATTTGAATGTATCTTCTTTCTAGCCAGAGATATAGTCAAACGTATGCTAAAATGTCTATTTTCACTGTTTAGACGCGAAAACACACTTTCATGTCAAAGCAATGAATTTTTCTCCTAAACTACTGGAGCTGTGATGCTGTTCTTTGGGATTCCTGCTTAGGTTCATGAAGAGAGCAGAATGGGACAAAAAATTTGAATGTATCTTCTTTCTAGCCAGAGATATAGTCAAATGTATGCTTAAATGTCTATTTTCACTGTTTAGACGCGAAAACACACTTTCATGTCAAAGCAATGAATTTTTCTCCTAAACTACTGGAGCTGTGATGCTGTTCTTTGGGATTCCTGCTTAGGTTCATGAAGAGAGCAGAATGGGACAAAAAATTTGAATGTATCTTCTTTCTAGCCAGAGATATAGTCAAACGTATGCTTAACCCTTTAAGGACCGAGTCACTTTGCAGCCTAATGACCGGACCATTTTTTGTAATTCTGACCAGTGTCCCTTTATGAGGTAATTTCTCTGGAACGCTTCAACGGATCCTAGCGATTCTGAGATTGTTTTTTCGTGACATATTGGGCTTCATGTTAGTATTAAATTTAGGTCGATAATTTTTGCGTTTATTTGTGAAAAAATAAAAAATTTGGGAAAAATTTTGAAAATTTAGCAATTTTCACATTTTTAATTTTTATTCTGCTAAACCAGAGAGTTATGTGCGTCAAAATAGTTTATAAATAACATGTCCCACATGTCTACTTCACATCAGCACAATTTTGGAAGAAAAAAAAAAATTTGGTAGGACGTTATAAGGGTTCAAAGTTCATCAGCAATTATTCATTTTTCCAGCAAAATTTACAAAACCAATTTTTTAGTGACCACATCACATTTGAAGTCTCTTTGAGGGGTGTACATGACAGAAAACACCCAAAAGTGACACCATTCCAAAAACTGCACCCCTCAAGCTACTCAAAACTATATTGAAGAAGATTATTAACCCTTCAGGTGCTTCACAGGAACTAAATAAAGTTGAAGGAAAAAATGGACATTTTAATTTTTGTAACAAAAATGTTCTTTTAGCCTCAATTTTTTCATTTTCACATGGGCAACAGGATAAAATGCATCCTAAAATTTGTTGGGCAATTTCTCCTGAGTACACCGATGCCTCATATGTGGTCATAAACCACTGTTTGGGCGCACGGCAGGGCTCAGAAGGGAGGGAGGGCAATTTGAATTTTAGAGCCAATTTTCCGTTCAAAAAGTGAAATGGCGCTCCTTCCCTTCTGAGCCCTGCCGTGCGCCCAAACAGTAGTTTATGACCACATATGAGGTATCGGTGTACTCAGGAGAAATTGCCCAACAAATTTTGGGATGTATTTTATCCCTTTGCCCATGTGAAACTGAAAAAATGTAGGCAAAAAGAATTTTTTTGTGAAAAAAAAGTGTTTTTTTTAATTTTTATGAATGAATTTGTGAAGCATCTGGGGGTTCAAAGTGCTCACTATGCATCTAGATACCTTCCTTAGGGGGTCTAGTTTCCAAAATGGGGTCATTTGTGGGGGAGCTCCAATGTGGAGACACACAGGGACCCTCCATACGCGACATGGTGTCCGCTAACAATTTGAATGGAAAATTAGCTCAAATTGTTAGCGGACACCATGTCGCGTTTGGAGGGTCCCTGTGTATCTCCACATTGGAGCTCCCCCACAAGTGACCCCATTTTGGAAACTAGACCCCCGAAGGAACGTATCTAGATGCATAGTGAGCACTTTGAACCCCCATATGCTTCAGAAATTCATCCGTAAAAATGAAAAAGCACTTTTTTTTCCTCTAAAAAATTATTTTTTCATTATTACGGATCAATTTGTGAAGCATCTGGGGGTTCAAAGTACTCACTATGCATCTAGATATGTTCCTTTGGGGGTCTAGTTTCCAAAATAGGGTCACTTGTGGGGGATCTCCAATGTGGAGACACACAGGGACCCTCCAAACGCGACATGGTGTCCGCTAACAATTTGAGCTCATTTTCCATTCAAATTGTTAGCGGACACCATGTCGCGTTTGGAGGGTCCCCGTGTGTCTCCACATTGGAGCTCCCCCACAAGTGACCCCATTTTGGAAACTACACCCCCAAAGGAACATATCTAGATGCATAGTGAGCACTTTCTTCCCCCAGGTGCTTCACAAATTGATCTGTAAAAATGAAAAAAGAAAATTTGTGTGGAAAAAAAAAGTGCTTTTTCATTTTTCTCCTGAGTACAACCGATGCCTCATATGTGTCATAAACCACTGTTTGGGCGCACGGCAGGGCTCAGAAGGGAGGGAGGGCAATTTGAATTTTAGAGCCAATTTTCCGTTCAAAAAGTGAAATGGCGCTCCTTCCCTTCTGAGCCCTGCCGTGCGCCCAAACAGTAGTTTATGACCACATATGAGGTATCGGTGTACTCAGGAGAAATTGCCCAACAAATTTTGGATGTATTTTATCCCTTTGCCCATGTGAAACTGAAAAAATGTAGGCAAAAAGAATTTTTTTTGTGAAAAAAAAAGTGTTTTTTTAATTTTTATGAATGAATTTGTGAAGCATCTGGGGGTTCAAAGTGCTCACTATGCATCTAGATACCTTCCTTAGGGGGTCTAGTTTCCAAAATGGGGTCATTTGTGGGGGAGCTCCAATGTGGAGACACACAGGGACCCTCCATACGCGACATTGGTGTCCGCTAACAATTTGAATGGAAAATTAGCTCAAATTGTTAGCGGACACCATGTCGCGTTTGGAGGGTCCCTGTGTATCTCCACATTGGAGCTCCCCCACAAGTGACCCCATTTTGGAAACTAGACCCCCGAAGGAACGTATCTAGATGCATAGTGAGCACTTTGAACCCCATATGCTTCAGAAATTCATCCGTAAAAATGAAAAAGCACTTTTTTTCCTCTAAAAAATTATTTTTTCATTATTACGGATCAATTTGTGAAGCATCTGGGGTTCAAAGTACTCACTATGCATCTAGATATGTTCCTTTGGGGGTCTAGTTTCCAAAATAGGGTCACCTGTGGGGGATCTCCAATGTGGAGACACACAGGGACCCTCCAAACGCGACATGGTGTCCGCTAACAATTTGAGCTCATTTTCCATTCAAATTGTTAGCGGACACCATGTCGCGTTTGGAGGGTCCCCGTGTGTCTCCACATTGGAGCTCCCCCACAAGTGACCCCATTTTGGAAACTACACCCCCAAAGGAACATATCTAGATGCATAGTGAGCACTTTCTTCCCCCAGGTGCTTCACAAATTGATCTGTAAAAATGAAAAAAGAAAATTTGTGTGGAAAAAAAAAGTGCTTTTTCATTTTTATTGATGAATTTGTGAAGCATCTGGGGTTCAAAGTGCTCACTATGCATTTAGATATGTTCTTTAGGGGGTCTAGTTTCCGAAATGGGGTCACTTGTGGGGGAGCTCCAATGTGGAGACACACCGGGGCCCTCCAAACGCGACATGGTGTCCGCTAACAATTTGAATGGAAAATGAGCTCAAATTGTTAGCTGACACCATGTCGCTTTTGGAGGGTCCCTGTGTGTCTCCACATTGGAGCTCCCCCACAAGTGACCCCATTTTGGAAACTAGACCCCCAAAGGAACATATCTGGATGCATAGTGAGCACTTTGAACCCCCAGATGCTTCACAAATTGATCCATAAGAATGAAAAAAATAAATTTTTTGTGGAAAAAAAAGTGCTTTTTCATTTTTACGGATGAATTTCTGAAGCATATGGGGGTTCAAAGTGCTCACTATGCATCTAGATACGTTCCTTAGGGGGTCTAGTTTCCAAAATGGGGTCACTTGTGGGGAGCTCCAATGTGGAGACACACCGGGACCCTCCAAACGCGACATGGTGTCCGCTAACAATTTGAATGGAAAATGAGCTCAATTTGTTAGCGGACACCATGTCGCGTTTGGAGGGTCCCCGTGTGTCTCCACATTGGAGCTCCCCCACAAGTGACCCCATTTTGGAAACTAGACCCCCAAAGGAACGTATCTTTATGCATAGTGAGCACTTTGAACCCCCATATGCTTCAGAAATTCATCCGTAAAAATGAAAAAGCACTTTTTTTTCCACAAAAAATTTATTTTTTCATTATTATGGATCAATTTGTGAAGCATCTGGGGTTCAAACTGCTCACTATGTACCTAGATATGTTCCTTCGGGGTCTAGTTTCCAAAATGGGGTCACTTGTGGGGGAGCTCCAATGTGGAGACACACCGGGACCCTCCAAACGCGACATGGTGTCCGCTAACAATTTGAATGGAAAATGAGCTCAATTTGTTAGCGGACACCATGTCGCGTTTGGAGGGTCACCGTGTGTCTCCACATTGGAGCTCCCCCACAAGTGACCCCATTTTGGAAACTAGACCCCCAAAGGAACGTATCTTTATGCATAGTGAGCACTTTGAACCCCCATATGCTTCAGAAATTCATCCGTAAAAATGAAAAAGCACTTTTTTTTCCACAAAAAATTTATTTTTTCATTATTATGGATCAATTTGTGAAGCATCTGGGGGTTCAAACTGCTCACTATGTACCTAGATATGTTCCTTCGGGGGTCTAGTTTCCAAAATGGGGTCACTTGTGGGGGAGCTCCAATGTGGAGACACACAGGGGCTCTCCATACGCAACATGGTGTCCACTAACAATTGGAATTGTTAGCGGACACCTTGTAGGATACGAAGAGCCCCTATGTGCCTAAACATTGGAGCTCCCCCACAAGTGACCCCATTTTGGAAACTAGACCACCCAAGGAACGTATCTAGATGCATAGTGAGCACTTTGAACCCCCAGGTGCTTCACAAATTGATCCGTAAAAATGAAAAAAGAAACTTTTTGTGGAAAAAAACGTGCTTTTTCATTTTTATGGATGAATTTGTGAAGCATCTGGGGGTTCAAAGTGATCACTATGCATCTAGATACGTTCCTTGGGGGGTCTAGTTTCCAAAATGAGGTCACTTGTGGGGGAGCTCCAATGTTCAGGCACACAGGGAGGGGCTCTCCATTGGAGCTAATTTTCTATTGAAATTGTTAGCGGACACCATGTCGCATATGGAGAACCCGTGTGCCACCAGCACAAGGGCAACTGGTAGAGTTGGGGTACAGCACCAGAAAATGCCGCCTCTAATGAATGCGCTATTTTCTTGGGTGGCTGTGGGTTGAAATTTGCAGCGTGGGGGACCCACAACATTTGAGTCTCTCCACGCTGAGGATTCCAGTCAGCCAGCTACCAAGTTGTACATGGCTGGCTACAAATACAGCGAAGGCTTTATTTTATTTCTAGAACTAATTCTAGAAAAAAAAAATGACGTAGGGCTCCGCCATATTTTTGGTCCAGCCAGGTACAACTTGGCAGCTACAGACTGCCAGCAACCCCCAGCTGCCTCGTTGTACCTGGCTGCAACCAAAAATACAGCGAAGCCCATTTTTTTTTTATTTCTAGAACTAATTCTAGAAAAAAAAATGACGTAGGGCTCCGCCATATTTTTGGTCCAGCCAGGTACAACTTGGCAGCTACAGACTGCCAGCAACCCCCAGCTGCCTCGTTGTACCTGGCTGCAACCAAAAATACAGCGAAGCCCATTTATTTTTATTTCTAGAACTAATTCTAGAAAAAAAATGACGTAGGACTCCGCCATATTTTTGGCCCAGCCAGGTACAACTAGGCAGCTGGGGGCTGGAATCCTCAGCATGGAAAGGCCCAAGCGTTCTGGGCCCCCCATGCTGCGAATTGCAGCCCGCAGCCGCTCCAGAAAATGGCGCATTCATTGAAGCGCCATTTTCTGGCGCTGTACCCATGCTCTTCCAGTTGCCCTGGTGCCGGTGGCAAACTGGGTAATAAAGGGGTTAATGCCAGCTTTTTATTGGCAGCTGGCACTAAGCCCGAGATTCATAATATAGGGCCAATGTTAGACCCGCCATTAGGAATCTCTGGTAAATAGTCAGAAAATACACACATAGAAAAATCTTTTTATTTGAAAAAAAAACACAAACAAAATTCGGACTCCATCTTTATTATAAAGATCCGACGTAGTCCACAACGAAGGTCCCACGACGCTCGATCGCCTCTGCTCAATCCAGAGACTGCAGCAAGGGATCAAGTGTCCTCTTCCTACAGTCTCAGGGGTCAGAGTTATGGTGCACTGTATGAAAAGATCAGTTATACAGTGCACCATGACTATGATCCCAGAGACTATAACAAGAGGACACTTGATCCCTTGTTGCACCCATCCATCCACCTATGCACCCATCATCCACACACGCACATCCACGTACGCACATCCACGTATGCACATCCACGTACGCACATCCACGCATGCACACAACCACGCACGCACATCTACGCATGCACACATCCACGCACGCATGCCAACATCCACGTACATCCACACACACATCCACGTACATCCACATCCACGCACATCCACGTACGCACACATCCACGTACGCACACATCCACGCACGCACATTCACACACGCACATCCACGTACGCACATCCACGTACGCACATCCACGTACGCACATCCACGTACGCACATCCACGCACGCACATCCACGTACGCACATCCACGCACGCACATCCACGTACGCACATCCACGTACGCACATCCACGTACGCACATCCACGCACGCACATCCATGTACGCACATCCACGTACGCACATCCACGTACGCACATCCACGCACGCACATCCACGTACGCACATCCACGTACGCACATCCACGTACGCACATCCACGCACGCACATCCACGTACGCACATTGACGTACGCACATCCACGTACTTACATCCACGCATGCACACAACCACGCACACACATCCACACACGCACATCCACGCACGCACACATCCATCCATCCACCCATCCATCCACCCACCCATCCATCCATCCATCCACCCATCCATCCATCCATCCATTCATTCATTCATTCATTCATTCATTCATTCATTCATACTTACCCAGCGATGAGAAGGAGGAGCCCCTGAGAAGAGGAGGAGCCACACCGGACTGCAGAGGAGGCCCGACGGTGCGGGCGGGTGCACCGAGCGTGCAGCCCGCCGGGATAGGTGAGCGGGGCTGGGGACCCGGGATCGGGGGCTGGGGACGGAGGACCGGGGGCTGGGGAGGAGGAGGGGGCCCTGCAGCTTCGCCGGTGGGCGCATAAGCCCGCCGGCAGACAAACTATGTCGGGTGGAGGGCGGGGATGGACAGGACACAGGGGGGGGCTGCACAGGGAACGGGGACAGGACACAGGGGGCTCAGGACACAGGGGGGGGCTACAGGACACAGGGGGCTCTGGACACAGGAGGCGGGGACAGGACACAGGAGGGGCTGCACAGGGACAGGGACCGCACACAGGAGGGGCTGCACAGGGGACGGGGACAGGACACAGGAGGGGCTGCACAGGGGACGGGGACAGGACACAGGGGGCTCAGGACACAGGGGGGGGCTACAGGACACAGGGGGAGCTGGACACAGGGGGCGGGGACAGGACACAGGGGGAGCTGGAGCATCAGCTCATTGCCGGCGGCTGCGGTGCAACCCGCCGGCAGATAAGTGTGATTGGGGAGGGGGGGGGGGGTGAAGGGTTAACAGGGGTGCCCACACCTCTTCCCCTAACCCTTGGCTGTCACTGACAGCTTTTAGATTTGAGCTGTCACTGTTCGTTTAGAAGCAGTGACAGTTCAAAGCCATGACGAGTATACTCGTCATGATGCGGGAACTGACATCTTTTCATGACGAGTATACTCGTCATTAGTCGTAAAGGGGTTAAATGTCTATTTTCACTGTTTAGACGCGAAAACACACTTTCATGTCAAAGCAATGAATTTTTCTCCTAAACTACTGGAGCTGTGATGCTGTTCTTTGGGATTCCTGCTTAGGTTCATGAAGAGAGCAGAATGGGACAAAAAATTTGAATGTATCTTCTTTCTAGCCAGAGATATAGTCAAACGTATGCTTAAATGTCTATTTTCACTGTTTAGACGCGAAAACACACTTTCATTTCAAAGTAATGAATTTTTCTCCTAAACTACTGGAGCTGTGATGCTGTTCTTTGGGATTCCTGCTAAGGTTCATGAAGAGAGCAGAATGGGACAAAAAATTTGAATGTATCTTCTTTCTAGCCAGAGATATAGTCAAACGTATGCTTAAAAGTCTATTTTCACTGTTTAGACGCGAAAACACACTTTCATGTCAAAGCAATGAATTTTTCTCCTAAACTACTGGAGCTGTGATGCTGTTCTTTGGGATTCCTGCTTAGGTTCATGAAGAGAGCAGAATGGGACAAATATTTGAATGTATCTTCTTTCTAGCCAGAGATATAGTCAAACGTATGCTTAAATGTCTATTTTCACTGTTTAGACGCGAAAACACACTTTCATGTCAAAGCAATGAATTTTTCTCCAAAACTACTGTAGCTGTGATGCTGTTCTTTGGGATTCCTGCTTAGGTTCATGAAGAGAGCAGAATGGGACAAAAAATTTGAATGTATCTTCTTTCTAGCCAGAGATATAGTCAAACGTATGCTTAAATGTCTATTTTCACTGTTTAGACGCGAAAACACACTTTCATGTCAAAGCAATGAATTTTTCTCCAAAACTACTGGAGCTGTGATGCTGTTCTTTGGGATTCCTGCTTAGGTTCATGAAGAGAGCAGAATGGGACAAAAAATTTGAATGTATCTTCTTTCTAGCCAGAGATATAGTCAAAACGTATGCTTAATGTCTATTTTCACTGTTTAGACGCAGAAAACACACTTTCATGCAAAGCAATGATTTTTCTCCAAAACTACTGGAGCTGTGATGCTGTTCTTGGATTCTGCTTAGGTTCCTAAAGAGAGCAGAATGGGACAAAAATTTGAATGTATCTTCTTTCTAGTCAGAGATATAGTCAAACGTATGCTTAAATGTCTATTTTCACTTTTAGACCGGTAAAAACCACTTCATGTCAATGCAATGAATTTTTCTCCTAAACTACTGGAGCAGTGATGCTGTTCTTTGGGATTCTGCTTAGGTTCATGAAGTAGAGCAGAATGGGACAAAAAATTTGAATGTATCTTCTTTCTAGCCAGAGATATAGTCAAACGTATGCTTAAATGTCTATTTTCACTGTTTAGGACGCGAAAAACACACTTTCATGTCAAAGCAATGAGTTTTTCTCCTAAACTACTGGAGCAGTGATGCTGTTCTTTGGGATTCCTGCTATTGGTTCAGAGAGGCAAATGGGACAAAAAATTTGAATGTATCTTCTTTCTAGCCAGAGATATAGTCAAACTGTATGCTTAAATGTCTATTTTCACTGTTTAGACACGAACACACTCTTCATGTCAAAGCAATGAATTTTTCTCCAAAACTACTGGAGCTGTGATGCTGTTCTTTGGGATTCTGCTTAGGTTAAAAGAGAGCAGAATGGGACAAAAAATTTGAATGTATCTTCTTTCTAGCCAGAGATATAGTCAAACGTATGCTTAAATGCTTATTTTTCACTGTTTAGACGCGAGAAAACACACTTTATGTCAAAGCAATTGAATTTTTCTCCTAACTACTGGAGCTGTGATGTGTTCTTTGGGATTCCTGCTTAGGTTCATGAAGAGAGCAGAATGGGACAAAAAATTTGAATGTATCTTCTTTCTAGCCAGAGATATAGTCAAACGTATCTTAATGTCTATTTTCACTGTTTAACGCGAAAACACACTTTCATGTCAAAGCAATGAATTTTTCTCCTAAACTACTGGAGCTGTGATGCTGTTCTTTGGGATTCCTGCTTAGGTTCATGAAGAGAGCAGAAGGGACAAAAAATTTGAATGATCTTCTTTCTAGCCAAGATATAGTCAAACGTATGCTTAAATGTCTATTTTCACTGTTTAGACGCGAAAACACACTTTCATGTCAAAGCAATGAATTTTTCTCCAAAACTACTGAAGCTGTGATGCTGTTCTTTGGGATTCCTGCTTAGGTTCATAAAAAGAGCAGAATGGACAAAAAATTTGAATGTATCTTCTTTCTAGCCAGAGATATAGTCAAACGTATGCTTAAATGTCTATTTTCACTTTTTAGAGGCGAAAACACACTTTCATGTCAAAGCAATAATTTTTCTCCTAAACTACTGGAGCTGTGATGCTGTTCTTTGGGATTCCTGCTTAGGTTCATGAAGAGAGCAGAATGGGACAAAAAATTTGAATGTATCTTCTTTCTAGCCAGAGATATAGTCAAACGTATGCTTAAATGTCTATTTTCACTGTTTAGACGCGAAAACACACTTTCATGTCAAAGCAATGAATTTTTCTCCAAAAACTACAGGAGCTGTGATGCTGTTCTTTGGGATTCCTGCTTAGGTTCATGAAGAGAGCAGAATGGGACAAAAAATTTGAATGTATCTTCTTTCTAGCCAGAGATATAGTCAAACGTATGCTTAAATGTCTATTTTCACTGTTTAGACGCGAAAACACACTTTCATGTCAAAGCAATGAATTTTTCTCCAAAACTACTGGAGCTGTGATGCTGTTCTTTGGGATTCCTGCTTAGGTTCATGAAGAGCAGAATGGGACAAAAAATTTGAATGTATCTTCTTTCTAGCCAGAGATATAGTCAAACGTATGCTTAAATGTCTATTTTCACTGTTTAGACGCGAAAACACACTTTCATGTCAAAGCAATGAATTTTTCTCCAAAACTACTGGAGCTGTGATGCTGTTCTTTGGGATTCCTGCTTAGGTTCATGAAGAGAGCAGAATGGGACAAAAAATTTGAATGTATCTTCTTTCTAGCCAGAGATATAGTCAAACGTATGCTAAAATG
This sequence comes from Allobates femoralis, assembly GCA_033576535.1. NCBI lineage: Eukaryota > Metazoa > Chordata > Amphibia > Anura > Aromobatidae > Allobates > Allobates femoralis. The sequence goes on from JARQOC010000398.1 coordinate 82,526, forward strand.
TCTATTTTCACTGTTTAGACACGAAAACACACTTCCATGTCAAAGCAATGAATTTTGCTCCTAAACTACTGGAGCTGTGATGCTGTTCTTTGGGATTCCTGCTTAGGTTCATGAAGAGAGCAGAATGGGACAAAAAATTTGAATGTATCTTCTTTCTAGCCAGAGATATAGTCAAACGTATGCTTAAATGTCTATTTTCACTGTTTAGACGCGAAAACACACTTTCATGTCAAAGCAATGAATTTTTCTCCAAAACTACTGGAGCTGTGATGCTGTTCTTTGGGATTCCTGCTTAGGTTCATAAAGAGAGCAGAATGGGACAAAAAATTTGAATGTATCTTCTTTCTAGTCAGAGATATAGTCAAACGTATGCTTAAATGTCTATTTTCACTTTTTAGACGCGAAAACACACTTTAAAAAAAAAAAAAAAAAAAAAAAAAAAAAAAAAAAAAAAAAATCAAACGTATGCTTAAATGTCTATTTTCACTGTTTAGACGCGAAAACACACTTTCATGTCAAAGCAATGATTTTTCTCCAAAACTACTGGAGCTGTGATGCTGTTCTTTGGATTCCTGCTTAGGTTCATGAAGAGAGCAAATGGGACAAAAAATTTGAATGTATCTTCTTTCTAGCCAGAGATATAGTCAAAACGTTAATGCTTAAATGTCTATTTTCACTGTTTAGACCGAAAACACACTTTCATGTCAAAGCAATGAATTTTTCTCCAAAACTACTGGAGCTGTGATGCTGTTCTTTGGGATTCCTGCTTAGGTTCATAAAGAAGCAAATGGGACAAAAAAATTTGAATGTATCTTCTTTCTGTTTATGCCCAGAGATATAGTCAAACGTATGGCTAAAATGTACTATTTTCACGTGTTAGCACACGAAAACACACTTTCATGTCCAAAAAGTCAAAATGAATTTTTCTCCTAAACTACTGGAGCTGTGATGCTGTTCTTTGGGATTCCTGCTTAGGTTCATGAAGAGAGCAGAATGGGACAAAAAATTTGAATGTATCTTCTTTCTAGCCAGAGATATAGTCAAACGTATGCTTAAATGTCTATTTTCACTGTTTAAACGCGAAAACACACTTTCATGTCAAAGCAATGAATTTTTCTCCAAAACTACTGGAGCTGTGATGCTGTTCTTTGGGATTCCTGCTTAGGTTCATGAAGAGAGCAGAATGGGACAAAAAAATTTGAATGTATCTTCTTTCTAGCCAGAGATATAGTCAAACGTATGCTTAAATGTCTATTTTCACTGTTTAGACGCGAAAACACACTTTCATGTCAAAGCAATGAATTTTTCTCCAAAACTACTGAGCTGTGATGCTGTTCTTTGGGATTCCTGCTTAGGTTCATAAAAGAGAGCAGAATGGACAAAAAATTTGAATGTATCTTCTTTCTAGCCAGAGATATAGTCAAACGTATGCTAAATGTCTATTTTCACTTTTTAGACGCGAAAACACACTTTCATGTCAAAGCAATAATTTTTCTCCTAAACTACTGGAGCTGTGATGCTGTTCTTTGGGATTCCTGCTTAGGTTCATGAAGAGAGCAGAATGGGACAAAAAATTTGAATGTATCTTCCCTTTCTATCCAGAGATATAGTCAAACGTATGCTTCAAAGTCTATTTTCACTGTTTAGACGCGAAAACACACTTTCATGTCAAAGCAATGAATTTTTTTCTCCAAAAATACTGAGCTGTGATGCTGTTCTTTGGGATTCCTGCTTAGGTTCATGAAGAGAGCAGAATGGGGCAAAAAATTTGAATGTATCTTCTTTCTAGCCAGAGATATAGTCAAACGTATGCTTAAATGTCTATTTTTCACTGTTTAGACGCGAAAACACACTTTCATGTCAAAGCAATGAATTTTTCTCTCCAAACTACTGGAGCTGTGATGCTGTCTTTGGGATTCCTGCTTAGGTTCATGAAGAGAGCAGAATGGGACAAAAAATTTGAATGTATCTTCTTTCTAGCCAGAGATATAGTCAAACGTATGCTTAAATGTCTATTTTCACTGTTTAGACGCGAAAACACACTTTCATGTCAAAGCAATGAATTTTTCTCCAAAACTACTGGAGCTTGATGCTGTTCTTTGGGATTCCTGCTTAGGGTTCATGAAGAGAGCAGAATGGGACAAAAAATTTGAATGTATCTTCTTTCTAGCCAGAGATATAGTCAAACGTATGCTAAAATGTCTATTTTCACTGTTTAGAAAACGAAAACACACTTCATGTCAAAGCAATGAAAATTTTTTACTCTAAACTACTGGAGCTGTGATGCTGTTCTTTGGGATTCCTGCTTAGGTTCATGAAGAGAGCAGAATGGGACAAAAAATTTGAATGTATCTTCTTTCTAGCCAGAGATATAGTCAAAACGTATGCTTAAATGTCTATTTCACTGTTAGACGCGAAAACACACTTTCATGTCAAAGCAATGAATTTTTCTCCAAAACTACTGGAGCTGTGATGCTGTTCTTTGGGATTCCTGCTTAGGTTCATAAAGAGAGCAGAATGGACAAAAAATTTGAATGTATCTTCTTTCTAGTCAGAGATATAGTCAAACGTATGCTTAAATGTCTATTTTCACTTTTTAGACGCGAAAACACACACTTT
>JARQOC010000399.1:0-85067 GCA_033576535.1 Allobates femoralis
AATCTGTCCATGATTTCACTGCAACCAGAGATCTGCCAACAATATCTGCACATTATCTGTGTGTGTGACGCCACTGTACACACACCAACTTATCTGTCCAACTTCTGACCAACTTACTGATTACAGTGAAATCATGGACACATTGTTACATTTATACACAGCCACAAAATAGCCTGGGACCCCACTCACACCTGCCCCTCCCCCGCCTGCACGGAGCAGTGTTGCACTCGATTTCCCTCCTTGTGCCGCAGTTTTCTGGGGTTATTGCTGTGATTTGTCGGTGACCGGAGGATAAATCATTCTGTTACATTCTGTTCATGGAGGAAAAATAGATCTGACAAACAAACTGCTCCGAACAATAACCGGATCATAGGAGAGAACAGCGAGGAAACCGCCGACCCACACCCTGATCCCGGGATATCAGAGCTGGTATATAATCCATAGAGGGAGCGACCGAATACTGCACCCCACATCATATACATATACACTGACTGTCACTCCCTGTTATCAGCCATTACTGGAGGAGGAGACTGGAGGACAGGTGACTACAATCTATTACTCCCTGTTATCAGCCATTACTGGGGGAGGAGACTGTAGGACAGGTGACTATAATCTATTACTCCCTGTTATCAGCCATTACTGGGGGAGGAGACTGTAGGACAGGTGACTACAATCTATTACTCCCTGTTATCAGCCATTACTGGGGGAGGAGACTGTAGGACAGGTGACTACAATCTATTACTCCCTGCTATCAGCCATTACTGGAGGAGGAGACTGTAGGACAGGTGACTACAATCTATTACTCCCTGTTATCATCCATTACTGGAGGAGGAGACTGTAGGACAGGTGACTACAATCTATTACTCCCTGTTATCAGCCATTACTGGAGGAGGAGGAGACTGTAGGACAGGTGACTACAATCTATTACTCCCTGTTATCAGCCATTACTGGGGGAGGAGACTGTAGGACAGGTGACTACAATCTATTACTCCCTGTCATCATCCATTACTGGAGGAGGAGACTGTAGGACAGGTGACTACAATCTATTACTCCCTGTTATCAGCCATTACTGGGGGAGGAGGAGACTGTAGGACAGGTGATTACAATCTATTACTCTCTGTTATCAGCCATTACTGGGGGAGGAGGAGACTGTAGGACAGGTGACTACAATCTATTACTCCCTGTTATCAGCCATTACTGGAGGAGGAGACTGTAGGACAGGTGACTACAATCTATTACTCTCTGTTATCAGCCATTACTGGGGGAGGAGGACACTGTAGGACAGGTGACTACAATCTATTACTCCCTGTTATCAGCCATTACTGGAGGAGGAGGAGACTGTAGGACAGGTGACTACAATCTATTACTCTCTGTTATCAGCCATTACTGGAGGAAGAGGAGACTGTAGGACAGGTGACTACAATCTATTACTCCCTGTATATCAGCCATTATCAATATGCTGAAAATTAACATTTTAGTGTGTTTTTTTCTGGTTGCTCCACAGGATTAATACTGTGACCGTTGTATAGATTGGGTCATTCTGCAGGCAGTGGTAACGATTATTTAACACAAAAGCTGCGTTTTAGAAACAAAGTGAGTTTTTGGGGTGTTTTTTAATTACATATTTTAACTTTTTCACTTAGTTCTATTGTGGGCAATGAATACTTTGCAGTTTGATTGTTGGTCTCATGCATTGCAGTGCAGGAGATCTGTCAGTGATTAAAATTAAGTAAGAAAAGGCATAAAAATGCAGCAAAAACAGTAAAGAGCAGATTGTTATTATGGAGTTTGGTGCGGATCCTGCAGAAAACAAAAAACACGATTTATGCATTGTGTGAACAAGGCCGAACCGACACAAGAAAGTCATATAGTGAAGCTTCAAAAAGAGGAGAATATTCTGAACGAAACAAAAATCCCAAATTGAAGATGAGCTGGACACAGCGGACGTCACTCCAAGCCGCCGGGGATACCATAAGGTGAGAGATCCACGGCCTCGCATCCAGCCACCGGGGACACCAGAGGGTAAGAGATCCGCAGCCTCCTGTCCGGCCACCAGAGGGGGCTCACCTGGACCAGAGTCCTGTGAATCCATCATCTCTAGTCCCGGCTACTCCGGATACAGTGGACAGACCCGGATTTTGGTGGACGTCTTACAAGGCTTCATTTAAAATGAATTCTCACCTCTGATCCTGCTGTGTCGGTGCTGCCATGTCCAGTGGGTCACATGATAATGTCAGGTCAGGGGTCACTGTCCGGCTGCAGATGTTCCTGCCAGGGAGGACGCCTGAACCCACGACACAACATCACCACATGATGGGGAATCACCATCAACATAGTCCTTTAAAGGAGCATTTCCCCTAAATTATGCCCCCAACAGTCCCCGATTCCCCCCTTCCGTCACACTTATTTTTCTTGCTTTAGCGACACTAAATGTATTGTGGTCCTGCAATGAAGCCTGTGTGAGCGGAGTGTGATGATTGCAATAAACTAGAAAAACATCATTAGAAAGTGAAGCGTTCCTGCCCCCTAGGGGTGGATGAAGATATTACGTCATACCACGGCAGCTGCTGTGGAGGTAAATGATTCAGTGGACCAGTCCCCCGCCCCCCCCCCCCCCCCCGATAATCTGTCCATTCTACATTATAATAAATTCAACATTTGCAATGCACAAAACTGCAACACACTTAGATACTGTGTACAATTCTGGTCTCCGGTGTATAAGAAAGACATAGCTGAACTAGAGCGGGTCCAGAGAAGAGCGACCAAGGTTATAAGAGGACTGAGGGGTCTGCAATACCAAGACAGGTTATTAGAGGACTGAGGGGTCTGCAATACCAAGACAGGTTATTAGAGGACTGAGGGGTCTACAATACCAAGACAGGTTATTAGAGGACTGAGGGGTCTACAATACCAAGACAGGTTATTAGAGGACTGAGGGGTCTGCAATACCAAGACAGGTTATTAGAGGACTGAGGGGTCTACAATACCAAGACAGGTTATTAGAGGACTGAGGGGTCTACAATACCAAGACAGGTTATTAGAGGACTGAGGGTCTGCAATACCAAGACAGGTTATTAGAGGACTGAGGGGTCTACAATACCAAGACAGGTTATTAGAGGACTGAGGGGTCTGCAATACCAAGACAGGTTATTAGAGGACTGGGGGGTCTGCAATACCAAGACAGGTTATTAGAGGACAGAGAGGTCTGCAATACCAAGACAGGTTATTAGAGGACTGAGGGGTCTGCAATACCAAGACAGGTTATTAGAGGACTGGAGGGGTCTACAATACCAAGACAGGTTATTAGAGGACTGAGGGGTCTGCAATACCAAGACAGGTTATTAGAGGACTGAGGGGTCTACAATACCAAGACAGGTTATTAGAGGACTGAGGGGTCTACAATACCGAGACAGGCTATTAGAGGACTGAGGGGTCTACAATACCAAGACATGTTATTATTAGAGGACTGAGGGGTCTGCAATACCAAGACAGGTTATTAGAGGACTGGGGGGTCTACAATACCAAGACAGGTTATTAGAGGACTGAGGGGTCTGCAATACCAAGACAGGTTATTAGAGGACTGAGGGGTCTGCAATACCAAGACAGGTTATTAGAGGACTGAGGGGTCTGCAATACCAAGATAGGTTATTAGAGGACTGAGGGGTCTGCAATACCAAGACAGGTTATTAGAGGACTGGGGGGTCTGCAATACCAAGACAGGTTATTAGAGGACTGAGGAGTCTACAATACCAAGACAGGTTATTAGAGGACTGAGGGGTCTCCAATACCAAGACAGGTTATTAGAGGACTGAGGGGTCTACAATACCAAGACAGGTTATTAGAGGACTGAGGGGTCTACAATACCAAGACAGGTTATTAGAGGACTGAGGGGTCTACAATACCAAGACAGGTTATTAGAGGACTGGGGGGTCTACAATACCAAGACAGGTTGTTAGAGGACTGGGGGGTCTGCAATACCAAGACAGGTTATTAGAGGACTGAGGGGTCTGCAGGTTATTAGAGGACTGAGCTTGCCATTGTGGCAGGTGAAGTTTGGCTTTTCCCCTGGTGTCTGAACGTGCAGCATGAAGTGCAGCTCACCAGATGGCTCATGGCCTCTTTCATGTTCTTACTGTTTAAACGACATCATAGCAGTGAAGCCGGTGCCAAAATGTCGTCCTCTCCTCTGCACCGACCAAAATCCAGTGATCCTTGATCTTGCTGAGCCTCTTCACTTATCCTGGAATGATGGGGGATACAGATTGTGAGGGTCTGAAGTTGTGGGTTGTATTAATCACCCAGGCAGGATAACGATACAAGTCTTAGTATCCGTACATGATATTCCAGCAACTTCAGACAGAGGATCACAAATCAATGGCTCCTAGTCCACAAAATCAGAAACCAGTCAGCAAGAGAGTTCATAAGATAATTCCTAAGACCCAGAAGGATCTGACGAGCGGAACATGGAATGAAGCTCCAAGTTCTATAGTCCATCCAGGGGTGTCAGGATCGGCCTCAGCTCTGATCCTCTGACTTTTAAATCACAACACCGACTGACTTCCAAGTCTGTGTCTTCTTCTATATTCTGCTCTTAGAAACAGCCCCATAATTTGGCAAAGAGAAGTGCACCCAACCCCCCTTAATCATATGTACATTCAAATCACAACAATAAAGTCTCTGGCCTGTCTGCAAAGGTTTGTATCCAAGATGCCCCCCCCCCCCCCTGCTGAAAGAAAGGCGCCGATTCCCCCACCAGATGCAGGACCTTATTGCATTATGGCCTATGAACACAGGCAGGAAAAGGACATTCTGGAACATCTCCTTCAATTTGTGAACAATAAAATTGATGTCATTAGCCATCCACGCTGGAAAAAGTCTGATAGTGACAGCTCCTCACACACATTATCTTCGCAGGACTCCTCACCTGGTGTGCGAAGTTCACAGCTGATGCAGCTCCAGTGTGGGAGATGGGGTCGGCGTCCAGCTGTCACCCGTACAGTAAAATGCCTGCCAGCAGTGGTTGCATTAAAAAGTTATAAAAAAAATATACAATTCAAGTCAACATTGTTAATTAAAACATGTTATGTAACATTTTTTTATTATTAAGTACTGTCACGTACCCACTTCTCAGCACGTGACTTAGATTAACCCTTGCAGGCGCATCCCTATCTCCTCTCACTCAAACCAGCACTCGACCTCTGTTCTATGCTGAAAGGGAATATCAATCACACCCCGACTCAGACTGTGCACCCCACCTCACACACGCTGCCACCACTCACCGGATCTAGGGCGATGAGTTCCCTTAAACTAAGGCTACCAGGCAATCAACAAAATCGCACCCTCACTATGGTTATGGGTTCTTTAGAGGATACGAGGTTCAAACCTACTAAAGTTTAATCTTTAATATTCAAGGTACATTGCTTAGAAGAAAAAGATATATATAAAAAAATAGAAATAAAAAATGACATACAAATATGCAAAACAGTTATAAAATAAAAAGGGAGAAACTTACAGAAACCTTAACTTTGCAGCTTGAAGTCTGTATCCCAACAGGGAAGGAGGACATGGAAGTGGATCACAGCAGTGTTTAAGCTGCCCCAAAATCTGTGAATGAAGAACTCCTGGCTTACCTGGGTTCTTATAGCGTTTTAAGCGAGGTTGGATTTCTAGCCCAACCCTGGATCTCAATATTCTAATTCTGGGACTATGATTGAACCCGCTCACTAATTAAGCCATGCATACATTATTTTTTTTTTAAATGGTCTTTGTCTTAATCATTCTTTTTCCCACAGTAAATACAATCTTTCAGGCTGTACTAGGTCCCATTTGGTGGAATCTTTGCTCTTCTTTCTCTTAGGCTGGTATCACACTGCAGATTTTTCCCTGATCAGGTTCGATCAGGTTTGTGTGCCAAAACCAGGAAAGCAACTTTCAGAGAAAAACTATAATTGCAAGATTGACCCCTGTTCTGAGTTTTGGAGACACTCCTGGTTTTGACACACAAACACTGATGGACACTGATCAGGGAAAAACTGCAGTGTGAAACCAGCCTTAGTCTGTTTGAAGCTCGCTAGAGGTGTGAACTGTTGTTTTTACTGCCATGCTGGCAGGATGCCCCCTAGTGGGACTGGAGTGTCCATCCAGGACAGCTAGCTGGATAACATAGGATGTGACTTTTGTGTAGTGTTGTAGAGTCTAACTCTTAACTACTGGGTGGCCATTCCCCTCAGATACATAGTTCAGTACAAGTGCTATAAACATGTGTCACCTTCACATTAAGAGCAAGAGGATCACTCCAAAAAGGTAAAAGAACCATAGAAACATAAAGGTCTCAAAACATTGTATACTTTTGTTACACTCTGAGTATAAAAAAGGCTTCACTGTGTACATTCTCTCATATTTGTAAAGAGCTGATTTTCACAAAAAAATTATAAATTCTGAACATGAATTATCTTATATCATCTCAAAATACTCTCATGTCCAACATTAGATGTAATTCAAAAACATTTCCCACATTCTGCACATGAATACGGCTTCTCTCCTGCGTGAATTCTTTCATGTCTAACAAGATGCGATTTATCTGAAAAACATGTCCCACATTCTGAACATGAATATGGTTTCTCTCCTGTGTGAATTCTCTCATGTGTAGCAAGAGCTGATCTATAAGTAAAACATTTCCCACATTCTGAACATGTATATGGCTTCTCTCCTGTATGCATTTTCTCATGACTACTAAGATGTGATTTATGAGTAAAATACTTCCCACATTCAGCACATGAGTATGGCTTCTCTCCTATGTGAATTTTCTCATGCGTAACAAAATTTGATTTCTGTGTAAAACATTTCCCACATGGATATGGCTTCTCTCCTGTGTGAATTTTTTCATGACCCCTAAGATGTGATTTCCTAGTAAAGCATTTCCCACATTTTGCACATGCAAATGGCTTCTCACCTGTGTGAATTCTCTCCTGTGTGAGTTCTCTCATGTTTAACAAGATGTGATTTACAAGTAAAACATTTCTCACATTCTGCACATGAATATGGCTTCTCTCCTGTGTGAATTCTCTCCTATGTGAATTTTCTCATGCGTAACAAGATTTGATTTCTGTGTAAAACGTTTTCCACATTCTGGACATGAATATGGCTTCTCTCCTGTGTGAATTCTCTCATGTATAACAAGAGCTGATCTATAAGTAAAACATTTCCCACATTCTGAACATGTATATGACTTCTCTCCTGTATGCATTTTCTCATGACTACTAAGATGTGATTTATGAGTAAAATACTTCCCACATTCAGCACATGAATACGGCTTCTCTCCTATGTGAATTTTCTCATGCGTAACAAGATGTGATTTCTGTGTAAAACGTTTCCCATATTCTGAACATGAATATGGCTTCTCTCCTGTGTGAATTTTTTCATGACCACTAAGATGTGATTTCCTAGTAAAACATTTCCCACATTCTGGACATGAATACGGCTTCTCTCCTGTGTGAATTCTCTCATGTGTAACAAGTTCTGATTTATCTCTAAAACATTTTTCACATAATGAACATGAATGTGGCTTCTCCCTTCTTCCTCTTTTATCTTCAGCATTTCTTCTGTGACTTATATTTTGTTTAATATTCTGAGATGAGTTTGGAGATATGTAATAAAAATCATCATATGACAGATCTCTGCTGTGAACAGCTGGGGGTATGTAGGAGATGTCATCATACTGTTCACCTGTATCTTGTGTGATCCTACCATCATCTGCTTTGAATTTGTAAGATAGAAGATGTCCTGTGGAGCTCCAAGTACAGTCATCTGCCGAGAATACACATGGAACATGAAATATTATATAGAACACTACAAAATCCCACACAACTGCAAGGTACGTAGCAAAATTATATTACCTGATTACATTCAATTCTACTAATGTTCATCCCAGATCATTGCCCGGTGTGGCATCTGCTTACCCGTTCTGCTATCGCTGAGTGATAGAGTTGCTGACTGTGGGCGCCGTGAGTTAGCAGACGTGTAATGCATTGTATGTGCTGACATTAAACACTGATAAATGTACATTATGTCTGCACTTTGTCTACTAGCTGATGTGCAAACTAGCGACATTTTGATGGGACGTCTGCAGGCGTCTTGTAGTGTTTGGAGAGCCCTTGATGTAGAGGAATTCCATTGCTCAGGTACAAGTGACCCCCACTGTGAAAACTAGACCCCCAAGGAATTAACCTCGATGTGTGGTGAGCCCCTTGTACCCACAGATGCCTCATAGACAACATAGAAATGTGAAAATGAACAAAAATGTATTTCATTTCCAAATGCAGCAGGAGAAATGGGCCCCCATCATTTGTTGTGCTATTTCTCTCGAGTTGTGGAAAACCATTGTTTGGTGCACGCCGGGGCTCGCCGATCACATGACCGATAATTACCTCTACCTCCGTGCTTTCCTAACCCACCATCAGGGGCGGGCTGGCCCGGGTTTCTGGGGGGCAACTGCCCTCCAGGCCGCCGGTTTAGTGGCAGTTCAGGGCCGCCCGGTACTGCTGGCAGCCGCCCTGAACAGTGAAATGATCTGAGAGCGGCCGGCTGTCAGCGCGGTGCGGCCGCAGTGGGACCGCTCCGGGCTTCAAATCGCAGCAAAGGCTGTGTCGTCATGGCAACCGGCGGGACGCCGGGCGCGGCGGGATCGAGTCACTGACTCCATGGGCGTACCCAGCGTGGGGCAGGTGCCCCCCCCAAGAGGCTGCTTTTCCCCCCCGCAGTTGCGCACCGGAACTGGCACCTACTGTGAGAGTGTGGCATGACAGTGTCAGCGGCAGCGGCACAGCCGCACAGCGCCGCCCGTGTGTGACATGGGGCGGCGGGGAGGCAGGCCGGCAGCTGCAGCAGCCCCCAGCAGGCAGGGCGCCGGGTGGATCAGTGATCACATTGCCGGGTGCCCTCAGCATCAGCAGCCTCAGACAGTATCTGCCGACTGCAGATCAGCTCGGTAGGCACTGTCTGGCAGGCCTGCAGGGGGACTCAGAACAGTGATGTGAGTTGTGTGACATCACCACTGCACTGAGAGTGCCGAGTCCCATGTTGGAGTGGGTCTATCTGGGGAGTGGGGACACTGCTGGCCTGGCCTGGTGGTGAGGGGGGAGGCTGGAGCAAAGAGCTCTCAAGGCGAGCTACAAGTGAAGACAGAGAGTGAGTGAAGAGTCGACAAGAAGACAATGGCCCCAAGGAAAGAAGGTGCAGTGTGCTGTGCAGAGTGACAGTGTGTGCAATGTGTGTATGTGTAATGTGTGTGTGCAATGTGTGTATGTGCAATGTGTGTGTGTATGTGCAATGTGTGTGTGCAATGTGTGTATGTGCAATGTGTGTGTGTATGTGCAATGTGTGTGTGCAATGTGTGTATGTGCAATGTGTGTGTGTATGTGCAATGTGTGTGTGTGCAATGGTACAATGTGTGTATGTGCAATGGTACAATGTGTGTATGTGCATTGTGTGTGTGCAATGGTGCAATATGTGTATGTGCAATGTGTGTGTGTGCAATGTGTGTGTGCAATGTGTGTGTGTGTGTGCAATGGTGCAATGTGTGTAGGTGCAATGTGTGTGTGTGCAATGGTGCAATGTGTGTGTGTGCAATGTGTGTGTGTGTGCAATGTGTGTGTGTGCAATGTGTGTGTGCAATGGTGCAATGTGTGTGTGTGCAATGGTGCAATGTGTGCAATGGTGCAATGTGGGTGTGTGCAATGTGTGTGTGTGCAATGCTACACAGTGCAAGCTGCAGTGCCGGCCCCGGGAGCAGAAGAGCCTGTGCAGCTGCCCTGTGGACTGTGGGGGGCTGGAAGCAGAGACAGAGCAGCCGGAGGATCACAGTGAGTGTAAAATAAATGTAATGTAAATAAAGATAAAGTTGGCTGCACTGTGCTTGTGATGGGGGCCTCCAGCCTCTGTCCTCCTGCCCTCACCCCTCCAGCCTCTGTCCTCCTGCCCTCACCCCCAGCCTCCGTCCTCCTGCCCTCACCCCTCCAGCCTCCGTCCTCCTGCCCTCACCCCTCCAGCCCCCCTGCCCTCACCCCTCCAGCCTCCGTCCTCCTGCCCTCACCCCTCCAGCCTCCGTCCTCCTGCCCTCACCCCTCCAGCCTCCGTCCTCCTGCCCTCACCCCTCCAGCCTCCGTCCTCCTGCCCTCACCCCTCCAGCCTCTGTCCTCCTGCGCTCACCCCTCCAGCCTCTGTCCTCCTGCGCTCACCCCTCCAGCCTCTGTCCTCCTGCGCTCACCCCTCAGCCTCTGTCCTCCTGCGCTCACCCCTCCAGCCTCTGTCCTCCTGCCTCACCCCACAGCCTTCGTCATCCTGCGCTCACCCTCCAGCCTCCGTCCTCTGCGCTCACCCCCCAGCCTTCATCCTGGTCTAACCGCCTGCCCACCATATACTGTGTGCTAACCACTGAGCCATCATATACAGTGCTAACCACTGAGCCACCATATACAGTGCTAACCACTGAGCCACCATATACAGTGCTAACCACTGAGCCACCGTATACAGTGCTAACCACTGAGCCACCATATACAGTGCTGACCACTGAGCCACCGTATACAGTGCTAACCACTGAGCCACCGTATACAGTGCTAACCACTGAGCCACCGTATACAGCGCTAACCACTGAGCCACCATATACAGTGCTAACCACTGAGCCACCATATACAGTGCTAACCACTGAGCCACCGTATACAGTGCTAACCACTGAGCCACCGTATACAGTGCTAACCACTGAGCCACCATATACAGTGCTAACCACTGAGCCACCATATACAGTGCTAACCACTGAGCCACCATACAGTGCTAACCACTGAGCCACCATATACAGTGCTAACCACTGAGCCACCATACAGTGCTAACCACTGAGCCACCATATACAGTGCTAACCACTGAGCCACCATATACAGTGCTAACCACTGAGCCACCATATACAGTGCTAACCACTGAGCCACCGTATACAGTGCTAACCACTGAGTCACCGCATACAGTGCTAACCACTGAGCCACCGTACAGTGCTAACCACTGAGCCACCATATACAGTGCTAACCACTGAGCCACCATATACAGTGCTAACCACTGAGCCACCGTATACAGTGCTAACCACTGAGCCACCGTATACAGTGCTAACCACTGAGACACCATACAGTGCTAACCACTGAGCCACTATACAGTGCTAACCACTGAGCCACCATATACAGTGCTAACCACTGAGCCACTATGCAGTGCTAACCACTGAGCCACTGTATACAGTGCTAACCACTGAGCCACCATATACAGTGCTAACCACTGAGTCACCGCATACAGTGCTAACCACTGAGCCACCGTACAGTGCTAACCACTGAGCCACCATATACAGTGCTAACCACTGAGCCACCATATACAGTGCTAACCACTGAGCCACCATATACAGTGCTAACCACTGAGCCACCATATACAGTGCTAACCACTGAGCCACCATATACAGTGCTAACCACTGAGCCACCATACAGTGCTAACCACTGAGCCACCATATACAGTGCTAACCACTGAGCCACCGTATACAGTGCTAACCACTGAGTCACCATACAGTGCTAACCACTGAGTCACCATACAGTGCTAACCACTGAGCCACCGTATACAGTGCTAACCACTGAGCCACCATATACAGTGCTAACCACTGAGCCACCCCATACAGTGCTAATCACTGAGCCACCATATACAGTGCTAACCACTGAGCCACCATATACAGTGCTAACCACTGAGCCCACCATATACAGTGCTAACCACTGAGCCACCATATACAGTGCTAACCACTGAGCCACCATATACAGTGCTAACCACTGAGCCACCATATACTGTGCTAACCACTGAGCCACCGTACTGCGAGTGTATGCCCCTGTGTGTGTATGCCTACCCCCTGAAAATAAGACCGGGTGCAACGTTCGGAGCAAATATATTAATATATTAAATATATTAATCTCGCCCGGCCCCTGACGGCAGCCCGCCCATGTCATATACAGCCCCTGCCCCCATAGGGCTCCCCAGTGGCGCAATAAGTCTGATGGGCACAGGTGCGCATTGTAGGCCCCCCACCTTCCGCGTGCACGTTGGTCAGATGTATGGGCCCCGTGTAACATTCTAAATCCTATACTCACAAATTGACCCCTCTCCCCCTTCATTATGTATTAATGTCCCTTATCCTGCTGTATATGGTCCTCCTCCTGGAATATGGCCTTTATCGTGGTATATATGTCCCCCATCATGGTTTATATGGTCCTCCTCCTCAGCTACCATAGTCCTCCAATTATTATAATGCATCCCCACATTCCTCCATACATTACAATGTATTCCCATAGTCCTCTATGTATTATAATGCACCCCATAGTCCCCCATTCATAAGGTACCCCCATAGTCATCCAATTATCATAATGCAACCCCACTATCCTCTATATAGTATAATGTAGCCTCATATGCCTCCATACATTATAATGCACCTCCAATCCATACAGTATAATGCACTCCTATAGTTCTCCATATAGTAGAATTCACCCCCTAATTCTCCATATAGTATAATTCATCCATAGTCCTCTATACAGTATAATGCACCATCAATAGTCCTCCATGTAGTATAATGCACCCCCATAGTTCTCCATATAGCCCTCCATACAGTCTAATGCACCCTCACAGTCCTGTGTTTAGCATAGTACAGCCTTCCATATAGCACAGTACAGCCTCATAATTCTCCATACAGTATAATGCAGCCACAGTGAGCCACCCCCTTTTCACCCCCATACTCCTCTGGCCAGCGTGTACTCCTTAAAAAAAATCTGTACTTACATCTCCTGGTTTCACTGCAGCTTCCCAAAATTGAAGATACAGGAGGAGGTGGTGACGCCGAGCGTTGCACAGTGGAACGCATAAAAGCAGGAAGTGACACCTAGTCCACACTAAGAGAAGGTTGTGCTTCCTGCTTTTTATGCGTTCCACTGTGCAATGCATGGCATCACCCCTGTGGTAAGAGGGAGCGCAGGGGGGCGGCAGTGGATAGCAGGAGGCTCAGTGAAACACACGGGACCCTTAGCGGCCCGTGTGCTGCTGCGCAGTGATGGTACAAGAAGCGGGCGCAACCTGAACGACCATGGCTTGCCCCCCCCCCTAGTTTTGATCCTGGGTACACCCATGACTGACTCACTGACTGAGTCAGTGCTAGCGGGGCAGGCGGCCGTGACGTCTGTCGGCGCGGCCGCAGCCGCACTCACCTCTGAGCAGAGCTCTCAGCTCTCTGCAGGCAGCGCCACCGCGGGACCAGGCTTCCGGGCAGCAGCGGGTGCGTTGTCATGGCACCCGGCTGGCCTGCAGGACGCCGGGATTGGATGGCCACTGCGCCACGCAGCCAGGCAGCCAAGCAAAGACAGGGAGGGAGGCAGGGTTCAGAGCGGTGTGTAGTGTGCGTGCTACGTCAGCACGCACTTAGTGAACCTTGTGTGAACCCACCCACCCGGTCCCTCAGAGCGGAGCGCAGACAGACAGAACGCTGCGGAGGGGAACGCCAGTGTGAAGGCAGCCTAAATGTAAGACTGGGTTCACATTTGCAGATGCCTCCACACCGTTCTGCGGAGGACATCTGCAAGGAGCCGGCAGCCCTATCTTTTATAATGGGACGCACGGTGTCTGTCTGCAGATGTTTGCAGACAGCCGTGCGCTCCCATTGCCCGCCATGAGTGATCTGTGCGCATGCGTAGGCATGCGCACAGATCACACACTCCCGTCCGCACCGAAAACCCGACCTGTCGCGTTCCCGGTGCGGACGACAGTGTGTGATCTGTGCGCATGTCTCCGCATGCACACAGATCACTCATGACGGGCAATGGGAGCACACGGCGGTCTGTAAGCATCTGCAGGCACCATGCGTCATATTATAAATGATAAGGCTGCGGTCTTTGCTTTAATGTTAGTACTGGGCCTGGGGAGCAACTACAGGGAGGAGGGAGCGCAGCATCGGGATTGTGGAGCGAAAGACACAGGCGGGGAAACCTGCGGTAAGAAGAGGACTTCTCCACCGGCTTTCCTGCTTTGTGCTTCGCTCCCCGATCCCTAATGCCCCCTCCCCGCTCCTGCTCCTCACCCGCGGTAGCACCCCCCGCTCCTCACTTGGCCTCAGGCGGCAGAGGGGCTGGCGGCCCGTCATTATGGGCCTCTGCACTGTGCTTGCCACCCAGGCTGAAATCTGCCAGCCAGCCCCTGCCCACCATTGTTACCTTGTACACCTCCTTTTTCATTGCTTCTTTGTACACCCCTATTGACTTAACCACTGTGGTGAATCGTGACCACCGAACCTGGCAGCTCCACAGCGCCTCCTGTTAAACCCAGGTCAGTCAGAGAACTGCCTGAGGATAAAGAAGGGCCGCAGCTGCCCTGTCTGTGCTGGTTTATTAAGACACCTCTCAGTGAGTGTGGTATATGTCTTCTAGCCCACAGCCAGAAGCACATATAATCTCCTCCACCCCGTCACTGCCACCAGAGGCCCTGAATAACCCCAAGCACAAATGCTGCCACCAGCTTCTAGTTTAATATAAGTCCGGTCCGTGGTCGGGGTTATATCGGGTCAGAAACCAACCCAGGTAGCGTTATATGAGCACACGGACGTGGGAATCGTGATCAAGATAAAAAGAGCAACTCAAGATTAAATTTATATATTTAATCACCCTAATGGTACACTAGATATTAATATTTACAGTTATTATTCAGATGTTACAAATATTACAGTCAGATATGCCAATAAAAGGAGGAATGGAATACACAGAATTACACACACATGTGAGCAGTTACCTTAGTGCTGATGGCACCACAAGGGCGGCGTGGCACCAGTCTGTTCCTGGGGTAATCTCTGGCTTTGGTGGAATGATAATGCCTCTTCAGAAGAAATACAATATGGAGATGGGGCAGCAGATTTTTATACATCATGGGGCTGACCCCTGTCTCCACCCCTCTTGCACCTCTGGGCTGTCTCACAACTCCCACCCCTCTGAGGGGAGATATAGACACCCAAATTCTATAATCTTCCCTAGCTGTGTCCATGGGCATCGCAGACAGAAGACAATACTTTCCTATTTTTAGTTATGATTTTATGTTCGTCTGGATATGAAACATGGCTACTCTGAGAACACCCTACTAGCCAATATCATGTTTACATGGCTTACAGTCATCCTACATTCATGTGAATACCAGCCTTTTCACCGTCTAGATATGTAGAGTTCATATTTACCTTCGATATTATCACAGGGTGGACGGCTTATGAGATATTAATGTTATATTCACGACTCCGTCCAGTTTGAGCCTGAAGAAAGAACTTCCTCTCTTCTGGCATTCAGGGGATTTGGAAGTGTCACCTAATGTCCATCTCCTTAGGAAGTTCCCTAGCTGATTACCATATCAGAGTTGAGGAAGAGTGTCTTTGTGTTTCCTGTTGGCTGGCATGTTCATGCTAATTGATCTACTTCTGACCAGAGAGGAATTGCCTCTGGCCAGAAAAGGTGAGGGCTGATCTCTTTATAGGCCACTTCACACACACAGATATCTGAGTCCAATATCTGAACTGATCTCTGGTTGCAGTGAAATCATGGATACATTGCTCCATTTTGTGGCTGTGTACAACATAGAGCAATCTGTCCATGATTTCACTGCAACCAGAGATCTGTTCAGATATTGGACTCAGATATCTGTGTGTGTGAAGTGGCCTTATGAGTGAGATGTGTCTTATCAAATTGCTTTCTGGAATCTGGGGAATATGGCAATATTCCTTACCAATACTGCTTATTCATCACAACCACTAACACCCAGTTTTATTGGTAACGTCCTTCTTTTGCTCACCATGTTGTATTGCCATACGTTTATTGTCTATACTGTCAACAGCTATTGAGAATTCTTCAAATATGGGATGTTATTATATTTCATTCCCACGTGCCGCACTCTTTTTAATTGTTTTTAAATTCCGCTTCTGTATATGTGCACAAAAATAATAATAAATATTTTTTTACTTTTGCATACTACCCTGTGGTGCTGCTCCCATTTGCCTCCTCTTTTCCTCATTGTTGGCATGGTGAGCGCCCCTATATCATTGGTGATGACCTGTGTCAAAGATCCCCTTTGACCTCACTTTTGTGTCGCCTAATAAATACGCGTAAAAAGATGGTCACCGCCGGATCCCGGGGCAGCTGGGAATACAAAGAGACTCCATACGCCTCATTAAAGTGCATTTTCCACTGGGAATTTTGTCTGAATCCCATTTTTTCAGAGATTTACATGAAATTGCCGATGTGAGCGCTCAGCGTGGGATAACTGTGAGCCGAGCCCGACTGCGACCTATGGAGGCAGAAAAAGACTCATCCTCAGCTACTGCAGAACTGACCATTACTATTCTCACACTGTGCAGCTTGCAGCTTTATTTATCATGTTTGTGTCATTTTAGGCCACATTCTGTGTTTTTTTAATCGCTTTCTATTCTGCGTTTTGTGAGAACGAATCAAGAAGAATCAGCAATTCAGGAATAGTTTTTTTTGTTGTTTTCTTTTTACATCCTTCACCATGTGAGGACAGCTTAATTCTCCAGGTCCGTACAATTGCAACGTTTGCACGTTTAAACAAGTTTTTTTTATATATGTTTTGCCGCTTTTACACCATAAATACTATTTCCTTCGCTGTATTCTTAGAGCTATAGGTTTTTTTGTTGTTTTCTTTTTTACGTCCTTCACCGTGTGAGGACAGCTTAATTCTCCAGGTCCGTACAATTGCAACGATTGTACGTTTAAACAAGTTTTTTTTATATATATATGTTTTGCCGCTTTTACACCATAAATACTATTTCCTTCGCTGTATTCTTAGAGCTATAGTTTTTTTAATTTTTCTCTGATGGAGCTGTGTGGTGGCTTGTTTTATGCGGTACCATTTTGATTCATATATGACTTTTTAAAATAGTGTTTTATTCCATTTTTTGTCAGCTGAATGATGAAAATACATTGTTTTGGCTTCGTTTTTTATTTTCTTTTTTACGGTGTTCACTGAAGGGGTTAACTAGTGAGACAGTTTAATGGAGCAGGCTTTTACGGGTGCAGCAATATCAAATATGTGTAAGGTTTTTTTTTTTACATAACCATTTAATGGAATATATATATTTTTTCTTTATTTTTTGCTTCATAAAAATTGTTTTTGCCTTTTTTTTCACTTGGTCGCTTTATCAGACATCACCTTCTCCATCTCTGATCGCCGCTGCACTTTATGGCAATGCTCGATCACTGCGGTACCATGGCGCTGTCAGAGCTGCACTGTCACAAGCTTCAGGAATCACGCTGCAGCCATGATTCCTGAGGTCTGTTGTTGTAATCAGGTGACCTCGATGTCTTCATGGTGACGGTGGGTCATCATGGCGATGATTAGGCCCTCCCGGGGGGCAGGTCATAGGCAGAAGGAGCGTGAATGATGTTGACTGTGACATTTAGGGGATTAACCAGCCAGGGACAACACGGGGCTATGTGAGACTGCTCTCCACAAATGGGATCAGGCTGAGAGGTGCGGACAGCACCAGGCACATGCGGATCACACTGCCCCTCTGCACAGCGATTATCCCAACCTGGGTATCTTCCTTAAGTAGTCTCTGATATTCCAGCCGAATCCTAGAACCCTAGGCTGAACTGCTGCCGAATATAATCCAGTTCTGGTGCTTCTCTAGTCAGACAAGAAGCTCCTGGACTGAGGCCATGCAGAGTATGATGAAACAATGTTATACTGGTGGCTGGAATTGAAATTCCTAGGCTGAGGTTATGGTCTTCTAACCGGGACTGGTGCCCCTAGGTAGAAGCCATGTAGCATATGACCCACTGATGACTGAAGCACGTCATTTTCATATCCCAATATGCAAATAGAGTTCGTGGAGCCTCATTTAGGAGTCTCAAACATGGGACTAGCGAGATATCCCTACAGGCCTACACCTGGCCTATATTGTGTTCTTCCAGGATTGGTGGAATAAGGATGTTCTCTAATAGGTTAGCATTTCAATCCAATATCTGCACAATTCTCCTCTGAGTGATGTAGACACATAGGGGGTGAGGTAATTTACAGGAAATTAGCAATTCACAAACTCGGACAATGAAGGCTCCTAATAGTCTGTCAAGAAACAATGACTTAAACATGAGATAAACAAAAGACCGATACATCTGGCCAAATTAAGAGCAATAACCATGACAAGCACAAAAAGCTGTGTCGTCACACCTATCATAGCTGGATCGCCACCCCCCCAGAGGTTAAGCTCCGGTCCCCTGGCACCAATTGCGATCGCTGTTACCACAGCTACGGTGCCGCATTTTAGTCATGATGTATTTACATGTCCAAGGTCGGTAAGTACCACCGACCTAAAACTTATAGGTACGACTAAGGTAGTGAAGGGGTTAATTGCTTGTGAGGTCGGAGCACAGAACAGGGAACGGGTTACATAGAAGATACAAAACCCAACACATCATTGTACCAAGCGGAGAATAAGTGACTGTAGAGGCCACTACTCACCTGGGTGGTGATCTGTAGGGATCTCCTCTGTCCTCCGCTCATCACCCCTCACATAGGTCTCTGGAGGATTAATATGGGGCAGATCTTCACCCTGAAACAAAGATTGTAAAAGTCACAGACAGATGGAGAAGTCCCATCTATGATCAGCTGTAATCTGCCATCTCCACCCATCTCATTACACAAGAGGGATATATTCTGGATATTCTATCAAGCGATATCCAATAATCCATAATCAATTAGAAGCCAATGTATCCATTTGATTGTATGTGCTAGTGACAAGCTCATGGCCCCCTCCCTCAGTAATCCTACAGAGGCCGGGACAATCAGCATATGGCTACCTGTCATTTGTTGATTTAGACATAAAAACCTCCTTTGTACCCCTGGCCATATCCTGAGACAGCAAAAGAAGCTCCATAGCAAACATAGCTAGCTAATAGATAGGAATCAAAATGTCATTACTCAAAAGTAAGACCCCCTGAATCTGCAGAGAAAGGTGAGGAGTGACTTTCACAGACAATCAGGAGCCAGGACAAGAAGCATAACTATGAGACTACTCTTTTCCCATAAATGTGACAATCCTAATTTTGACACCAGGAGAGGTAGAGGATCATAATGCATATTGTTTCTTAATTGTGCGACATTCCTAACTACGCCAAAACTAATAATGGCCAGTGGGATGACCGCAGATACGTCATGTGTCCTACCATTGGAAAGTTAAAATTAGAACCAAAACTATGATCGAATCATCGTCCACCTATGACGCTCCCAGGCAGAGTTACAGCAAAGGCTGCAGTCTCATAGCCATCTTTAGGTATGGAAAAACCAACCCACATGAGGTCACCAGAGGGAGGAGGTTGGCCCCCAGCTGTCCGGGGCCCCGGGGTGTACAGTCAGTGGCCCCCAGCTGTCCGGGGCCCCGGGGTGTATAGTCAGTGGCCCCCTATGTCATCATTCCTTGTGACATGTGACCAGACCCCGCCCACATTTACAGCAGTCGTAATTCAGGCTACCTTTACCCGAGGGTTTTTATGTTACATTTCAGCAGCTGCGCCCTCTGGTGTTTAAAGTGGAGTTTATCAGTTTGTCAATTATTTTTCATGTTCGGCCTCTTTCACATCAGCGTATTTTACAAATTGCGGCAGATCCGGCAGATTTACATCATCTGCTGCCTAACGGCCGCACTTGCAGTGCACTTGCAGCAGCCCCCGTGCATTGTCTATGGGGCTTGCGGCAGGTGCGGTATTGCCGTCGTTCCGGCACTTGCGGCTGCAAAAAAAAACCACAGCTGACCGTTAGGCGGCAGATGCAGCAGATGCGTTTTTTTGTCCAGATCCAGACAAAAACGCCAGTGTGAACGGGGCCTTAATCCATTAAAGAATTATAATATTGAAAAAGCAAATTAATACTTTACATTTTTACCAATTATTTCTCATGGCACCAGCCCTTTAAATATCACAAACCAGTTGAAATTCCGCTCTTGCAGCGCCATCTAGTGGATGTGTTATACCGGCGCCATCTAGTGGATGTGTTATACCAGCGCCATCTAGTGGATGTGTTATACCAGCGCCATCTAGTGGATGTGTTATACCAGCGCCATCTAGTGGATGTGTTATACCAGCGCCATCTAGTGGATGTGTTATACCAGCGTCATCTAGTGGATGTGTTATACCAGCGCCATCTAGTGGATGTGTTATACCAGCGCCATCTAGTGGATGTGTTATACCAGCGCCATCTAGTGGATGTGTTATACCAGCGCCATCTAGTGGATGTGTTATACCAGCGCCATCTAGTGGATGTGTTATACCAGCGCCATCTAGTGGATGTGTTATACCAGCGCCATCTAGTGGATGTGTTATACCAGCGCCATCTAGTGGATGTGTTATATACTGTATAATAAGACTGATTTTTTTTTTTTTTTACCGTTCACCAGCGCCATCTTGTGGTTGTTTTAGATAAATGCAGATTACTTTTTTCTAGTTCAAACTCTACACATTATCTAATGACTCTTAGGTCAGTTAGTAAAATTAAAGCCAGGCAGCATAATATAAGCCAGAAATGTGGACTTTACTAATGCAAAAAGGGGCGCAACGTTTCGGCTTTACCCAAGCCTTTTTGAAGCATCTTTGGTCAGTTCGTCGCCTTCATCACGAATATAAAATGGTTATAAAGTAAAAAATGCGACAGTAATCCGCGGTTATGTTCTGTCAGAATTATTAATTATACATATTTGAAATGGGGAAATTATTTGATAGTTTAGGTAAATCTGAATGTGTGGGAGGACGTAGCAAAAAGACGGCGGGTGCAGTGGCTGCAGGAGACTCGCATCCATATGTGCTGCAGAGGAGCCGGCTCAGTCTGCCGGCTCGGCCTGCTCTCATCACACCATTAGTGTGCGCGGGCATTTGCCCCATGCAGTTTCAGTCCGCTCCTCATATCTTACCACAGCTGTGAGGCTCTGTACCCACAGGGTGATTGTGCTCCATTTAGGAGACCCGTTTTTGGTGCATTTTTTGCAGCCAAAATGTAGCGTCCAGGCTTTGGGGGTACTCGGGTGTCAGGCGGCAAGGGTTAACTCTCCGGTTGTCATGGGGGATGGCGGATGCGCCTGACCCCGTTTCCTGGGGTATCTTTTGAAAAGGGGGTTTTATATACAGGGGATTATTTACAGTTTGTTGTCGTGACGCCACCTGCAGTTTCTGCTGATTTGCACCAGCGCCGCCACAGTCCTCCGGAGGTCGGTGGTATTGCGGCTGAGATGGTACAGTCCTCCGCAGGCAGGACTGGTACCTCCGGGGCAGCGTAGTGAGGAGGGACAGCTTGGAGTGGAGCTGGGATTGTATAGGGAGTACTGGAGCAGTCTATGAGGGGTGCTGGGAGTGGAGAATGATACTCACACGCAGGAAAGTCTCTTTTACCTTTTATTGTTGTTAAGCAGGTAAAACGGTCCAGGGCACTGACGGGTGACAGGTTGCACAGTGGGTCCCCACAGCAAGTGGGTATAAGGCCTCCTCTGCTCTATGGTGATGGTTGAAGCACAACCTGCCTGCAGCCTGACTTGCCTCCTCTCTCTTCCTGCCTGCAGCCTGACTTGCCTCCTCTCTCTTCCTGCCTGCAGCCTGACTTGCCTCCTCTCTCTTCCTGACTGTAGTGTCTTCCTCTCCTCCTGTGCGGTCCACTGGTTACCCTCTCTGAACACTGCGGCTTTGCCCTGCTGTGTTTGGCTCCCTCTCTTGACCCACGTAGGAAATCGGGTAGCTGAAGCCTCCACGGTGGGATGGGGTTTTCTGTGGTCCTATAGTGTCCCACAGGTGCGGATCCCCAATATCCGGTGTCTCTCCTGGGACGAACTCTCTCAAGTTCCTCGCTCCCTTTTCTGTCCTAAGCTTCTCGCCTTCAGTCCCACTCCTAGGCTTGCGGGACGCAGAAGGGCCACTCCAGGTCACTGGTTCAGGCCTAACCGTGGCACTGACCACCAAGACGTGTTCGCAGC
This sequence comes from Allobates femoralis, assembly GCA_033576535.1. Lineage (NCBI taxonomy): Eukaryota > Metazoa > Chordata > Amphibia > Anura > Aromobatidae > Allobates > Allobates femoralis. Next base: position 22,049 of record JARQOC010000399.1, read on the forward strand.
TCTCCTAGTGTCTGCACACTCCGACTAACTCCGCCCCCAGCAGCAGTATTTATAGGGGATCTTGCCTAAGGGCAGCAAGTGGAGCTCCCCCTACTGTGCCGAGGTGGAAGGTGTTGTTTGTAGTAGGTACCTGCTGTGGAAACCCAGCTGTGCATTAGAGAGATCTGTGGTTACCTGCGTGAGCAGGCGCCACAATAACAGATCCAATTTTTATTTTTGTTGCATAAAAGCATTAAGATCACATCATCCGTTTTTCGCTCTGTTTTTTTAGTGCTGCACTTTTTTCATTTTCAAAGCAACAACACTATATTATTAAATGAGGGGCGGGGGGGACACAGAGAGACAGACAGACACCCTTTATCACCTTCCCCAAGGTCCGCGTGTCCGGTGATGGGTCACGTCTGGGTATCGGGCTGAGTCACATGGGCAGGTCCTGCCAATGCCTGGAAGGAAGACATCGCCGGAGCTCACCGTGGGATCACCGACGGCGGTAAGAAATGGCGCGTTTGTAGTGTGGGAAGTGCAGTAAAAAAGCCTCAGACAGTCTGTGTGATACCAATACCAGGGTGTTGATTTTATTTTTTTAGTATAATGGAGAAATCGCAGCAGAAAAACGGAGCAATAATTGACGCTCATTATTATCTACATCACTAACGCAGCAGTCAAAAACGCAGCAACTGCAGAGAAAATCACATTCACTTTGCTGCAGACGCAGCGACCGATCCGCTTTAGGTGCAGTTTTAAAATAAAAACGATGGAACGAAAGGCCGAGTGATCACATAGCCCAAGGCCTCGAGCACACGCTGAGTATTTGGTGAGTTGTTACCTCAGTATCTGTAAGGCCTCGTGCACACGCTGAATATTTGGTGAGTTGTTACCTCAGTATCTGTAAGGCCTCGTGCACACGCTGAGTATTTGGTGAGTATTTACCTCAGTATCTGTAAGGCCTCGTGCACACGCTGAGTATTTGGTGAGTTTTTACCTCAGTATCTGTAAGGCCTCGTGCACACGCTGAATATTTGGTGAGTTGTTACCTCAGTATCTGTAAGGCCTCGTGCACACGCTGAGTATTTGGTGAGTATTTACCTCAGTATCTGTAAGGCCTCGTGCACACGCTGAGTATTTGGTGAGTTTTTACCTCAGTATCTGTAAGGCCTTGTGCACACGCTGAGTATTTGGTGAGTTGTTACCTCAGTATCTGTAAGGCCTCGTGCACACGCTGAGTATTTGGTGAGTTGTTACCTCAGTATCTGTAAGGCCTCGTGCACACGCTGAGTATTTGGTGAGTTTTTACCTCAGTATTTGTAAGGCCTCGTGCACACGCTGAGTATTTGGTGAGTTTTTACCTCAGTATTTGTAAGGCCTCGTGCACACGCTGAGTATTTGGTCAGTTTTTACCTCAGTATCTGTAAGGCCTCGTGCACACGCTGAGTATTTGGTGAGTTGTTACCTCAGTATCTGTAAGGCCTCGTGCACACGCTGAGTATTTGGTCAGCTTTTACCTCAGTATATCTAAGGCCTCGTGCACACGCTGAGTATTTGGTGAGTATTTACCTCAGTATCTGTAAGGCCTCGTGCACACGCTGAGTATTTGGTGAGTTTTTACCTCAGTATCTGTAAGGCCTCGTGCACACGCTGAATATTTGGTGAGTTGTTACCTCAGTATCTGTAAGGCCTTGTGCACACGCTGAGTATTTGGTGAGTATTTACCTCAGTATCTGTAAGGCCTCGTGCACACGCTGAGTATTTGGTGAGTTTTTACCTCAGTATCTGTAAGGCCTTGTGCACACGCTGAGTATTTGGTGAGTTGTTACCTCAGTATCTGTAAGGCCTCGTGCACACGCTGAGTATTTGGTGAGTTGTTACCTCAGTATCTGTAAGGCCTCGTGCACACGCTGAGTATTTGGTGAGTTTTTACCTCAGTATTTGTAAGGCCTCGTGCACACGCTGAGTATTTGGTGAGTTTTTACCTCAGTATTTGTAAGGCCTCGTGCACACGCTGAGTATTTGGTCAGTTTTTACCTCAGTATCTGTAAGGCCTCGTGTACACGCTGAGTATTTGGTGAGTTGTTACCTCAGTATCTGTAAGGCCTCGTGCACACGCTGAGTATTTGGTGAGTTTTTACCTCAGTATCTGTAAGGCCTCGTGCACACGCTGAGTATTTGGTGAGTTTTTACCTCAGTATCTGTAAGGTCTCGTGCACACGCTGAGTATTTGGTGAGTTGTTACCTCAGTATCTGTAAGGCCTCGTGCACATGCTGAGTATTTGGTGAGTTGTTACCTCAGTATCTGTAAGGCCTCGTGCACACGCTGAGTATTTGGTGAGTTGTTACCTCAGTATCTGTAAGGCCTCGTGCACACGCTGAGTATTTGGTGAGTTGTTACCTCAGTATCTGTAAGGCCTCGTGCACACGCTGAGTATTTGGGGAGGTTTTACCTCAGTATCTGTAAGGCCTCGTGCACACACTGAGTATTTGGTGAGTTTTTACCTCAGTATTTGTAAGGCCTCGTGCACACACTGAGTATTTGGTGAGTTTTTACCTCAGTATCTGTAAGGCCTCGTGCACACGCTGAGTATTTGGTGAGTTTTTACCTGAGTATCTGTAAGGCCTCGTGCACACGCTGAGTATTTGGTGGGTTTTTACCTCAGTATTTGTAAGGCCTCGTGCACACACTGAGTATTTGGTGAGTTTTTACCTCAGTATCTGTAAGGCCTCGAGCACACGATGAGTATTTGGTGAGGTTTTACCTCAGTATCTGTAAGGCCTCGTGCACACGCTGAGTATTTGGTGAGTTTTTACCTCAGTATCTGTAAGGCCTCGTGCACACGCTGAGTATTTGGTGAGTTTTTACCTCAGTATCTGTAAGGCCTCGTGCACACGCTGAGTATTTGGTGAGTTTTTACCTCAGTATTTGTAAGGCCTCGTGCACACACTGAGTATTTGGTGAGCTGTTACCTCAGTATCTGTAAGGCCTCGTGCACACGCTGTGTATTTGGTGAGTTTTTACCTCAGTATCTGTAAGGCCTCGAGCACACGATGAGTATTTGGTGAGGTTTTACCTCAGTATCTGTAAGGCCTCGTGCACACGCTGAGTATTTGGTGAGTTTTTACCTCAGTATTTGTAAGGCCTCATGCACACACTGAGTATTTGGTGAGCTGTTACCTCAGTATCTGTAAGGCCTTGTGCACACGCTGTGTATTTGGTGAGTTTTTACCTCAGTATCTGTAAGGCCTCATGCACACACTGAGTATTTGGTGAGTTGTTACCTCAGTATCTGTAAGGCCTCGTGCACACGCTGAGTATTTGGTGAGTTTTTACCTCAGTATTTGTAAGGCCTCGTGCACACGCTGAGTATTTGGTGAGTTTTTACCTCAGTATTTGTAAGGCCTCGTGCACACGCTGAGTATTTGGTGAGTTTTTACCTCAGTATTTGTAAGGCCTCGTGCACACGCTGAGTATTTGGTCAGTTTTTACCTCAGTATCTGTAAGGCCTCGTGTACACGCTGAGTATTTGGTGAGTTGTTACCTCAGTATCTGTAAGGCCTCGTGCACACGCTGAGTATTTGGTGAGTTGTTACCTCAGTATCTGTAAGGCCTCGTGCACACGCTGAGTATTTGGTGAGTTTTTTACCTCAGTATTTGTAAGGCCTCGTGCACACGCTGAGTATTTGGTGAGTTGTTACCTCAGTATCTGTAAGGCCTCGTGCACACGCTGAGTATTTGGTGAGTTGTTACCTCAGTATCTGTAAGGCCTCGTGCACACGCTGAGTATTTGGTGAGTTGTTACCTCAGTATCTGTAAGGCCTCGTGCACACGCTGAGTATTTGGTGAGTTTTTACCTCAGTATCTGTAAGGCCTCGTGCACACGCTGAGTATTTGGTGAGTTGTTACCTCAGTATCTGTAAGGCCTCGTGCACACGCTGAGTATTTGGTGAGTTGTTACCTCAGTTCTGGAGTTGTTGGATTAAGGTCACACAGGGCATTCTTTCATTGTTTTATGCTAATAAATAAACTACCTTTTATGGCTCCAAATGTGGAACTCAAGTGACAATGTAAGGTGCCGTTACACGCTCCGATCTCGTTTATGAGATCGTAAGGAAAGTCACGTGACCGCTGTCATTTCGAGATCGTTAGTGCTGTGTCAGACGCACTAATCTCATTAACGATCTCTAATTTGGCATCGCGCCAGCTTCGGTCCACTCACCTGTGTGTAGATTTGAGGTCCGGATCTGAAATTTGAGATGTCCGATCCATCGATTTCTCGTTCAGACATCGCTGTGTTTACACGCAACGATGCACCAACGACATCGTAAGAACGATCTCAAAAGTGTGACGTTTTATCGATATCGTTTCAGATATCGGAGCGTGTAACGGCACCTTTAGTTTTGAATCATCCAGATATGATTTACATATTGGATTCAAAAATGGGCGAAAGATGTGGAAAGTCACATAGAATAAGCCCATGGGTCATAAGGACAGCAGGATCCCCATGTGTATCCCTGCCTCAGTGCAGCTTCATCAGGGTAGAGTCATAAGGATCACAGGATCCCTATGCGTATCTCTGCCTCAGTGTAGCTTGATCAGGGGTAGGGTCATAAGGACAGCAGGATCCCCATTCGTATCCCTGCCTCAGTGTAGCTTCATCAGGGGTAGAGTCATAAGGATCGCAGGATCCCCATGCGTATCCCTGCCTCAGTGCAGCTTCATCAGGGGTAGAGTCATAAGGACAGCAGGATCCCCACATGTATCCCTGCCTCAGTGTAGCTTGATCAGGGGTAGGGTCATAAGGATCGCAGGTTCCCCATGCGTATCCCTGCCTCAGTGCAGCTTCATCAGGGGTAGAGTCATAAGGACAGCACGATCCCCATGCGTATCCCTACCTCAGTGCAGCTTCATCAGGGTTGGAGTCATAAGAATCGCAGGATCTCCACATGTATCCCTGCCTGTGTAGCTTCATCAGGGGTAGGGCCATAAGGACAGCAGGATCCCCACATGTATCCATACCTCAGTGCAGCTTCATCAGGAGTAGAGTCATAAGGATCACAGGATCCCCATGCGTATCCCTGCCTCAGTGCAGCTTCATCAGGGTAGAGTCATAAGGATCGAAAGGATCCCCATGCGTATCCCTGCCTCAGTGTAGCTTGATCAGGGGGTAGGGTCATAAGGACAGCAGGATCCCCACATGTATCCCTGCCTGTGTAACTTCATCAGGGGTAGGGTCATAAGGACAGCAGGATCCCCACACGTATTCCTACCTCAGTGCAGCTTCATCCTGGGTAGAGTCTTAAGGACAGCAGGATACCCATGTGTATCCCTGCCTCAGTGTAGATCGATCAGGGGTAAGGTCATAAGGATCACAGGATCCCCATGCGTATCCCTGCCTCAGTGCAGCTTCATCAGGCTTGGAGTCATAAGGATCGCAAGATCTCCACATGTATCCCTGACTGTGTAGCTTCATCAGGGGTAAGGTCATAAGGACAGCAGGATCCCCACACGTATCCCTACCTCAGTGTAGCTTAATCAGGGGTACTGTCATAAGGACAGCAGGATCCCCATGCGTATCCCTGCCTCAGTGCAGCTTCATCAGGAGTAGGGTCATAAGGACAGCAGGATCCCCACACGTATCCCTACCTCAGTATAGCGCGATCAGGGGTAGTGTCATAAGGACAGCAGGGTCCCCATGTGTATCCCTGCCTGTGTAGCTTCATCAGGGGTAGAGTCATAAGGACAGCAGGATCCCCATGCGTATCCGTACCTTAGTGTAGCTTAATCAGGGGTAGTGTCATAAGGACAGCAGGATCCCCATGTGTATCCTCACCTCAGTGCAGCTTCATCAGGCGTAGAGTCATAAGGACAGCAGGATCCCCACACGTATCCCTGCCTCAGTGTAGCTCGATCAGGGGTAGAGTCATAAGGATCGCAGGATTCCTACACGTATCCCTGCCTCAGTGCAGCTTCGTCATGGATGCCCTACCCAGCGATATGGTACCTACCCCTGATGAAGCTGCACTTGGAGGCAGCGATACACATGGGGATCCAGCGATCCTTTGGACCCATGAAGATCATTATATCTTCTGGTAATCCCAGGAACGCTGCTGTTATTTCCATACTTTACCTTTGAGATGAGGCTTCAATATTGCAGGACCTGAAGTTGTATTGTATCTTCGGAGCCTTATTGGGCGATTCCAGGCTCTTCTATTATATATGTCATTTACCCGTATTTGTAAATTTTACTTTATCTGTCTGTCCCATAAATTATTGTCATCATACATGATTGTGTTGTGTCTCCTCATCTCTTGTACTATATCTAAATTATATATTCTCACCTGTCCTATAACCAGAATTGGGTCACATAGGTAGATCCTTTAACCATCATTTGGGTTGTGCAGTTTGTATAACGAGGGGCTTCTCATCCATGGAGGAGGTCACTCACAATATGTGGGGGCTTCTCATCCATGGAGGGGGTCACTCACAATATGTGGAGGCTTCTCATCCATGGAGGAAGTCACTCACAATATGTGGGGGCTTCTCATCCATGGAGGGGTCACTCACAATATGTGGGGGCTTCTCATCCATGGAGGGGGTCACTCACAATATGTGGGGGCTTCTCATCCATGGAGGGGGTCACTCACAATATGTGGGGGCTTCTCATCCATGGAGGGGGTCACTCACAATATGTGGGGGCTTCTCATCCATGGAGGGGTCACTCACAATATGTGGGGGCTTCTCATCCATGGAGGGGGTCACTCACAATATGTGGGGGCTTCTCATCCATGGAGGGGGTCACTCACAATATGTGGGGGCTTCTCATCCATGGAGGGGGTCACTCACAATATGTGGGGGCTTCTCATCCATGGAGGGGTCACTCACAATATGTGGGGGCTTCTCATCCATGGAGGGGGTCACTCACAATATGTGGGGGCTTCTCATCCATGGAGGGGGTCACTCACAATATGTGGGGGCTTCTCATCCATGGAGGGGGTCACTCACAATATGTGGAGGCTTCTCATCCATGGAGGAAGTCACTCACAATATGTGGGGGCTTCTCATCCATGGAGGGGGTCACTCACAATATGTGGGGGCTTCTCATCCATGGAGGGGGTCACTCACAATATGTGGGGGCTTCTCATCCATGGAGGGGGTCACTCACAATATGTGGGGGCTTCTCATCCATGGAGGGGGTCACTCACAATATGTGGGGGCTTCTCATCCATGGAGGGGGTCACTCACAATATGTGGAGGCTTCTCATCCATGGAGGAAGTCACTCACAATATGTGGGGGCTTCTCATCCATGGAGGGGGTCACTCACAATATGTGGGGGCTTCTCATCCATGGAGGGGGTCACTCACAATATGTGGGGGCTTCTCATCCATGGAGGGGGTCACTCACAATATGTGGAGGCTTCTCATCCATGGAGGGGGTCACTCACAATATGTGGGGGCTTCTCATCCATGGAGGGGGTCACTCACAATATGTGGGGGCTTCTCATCCATGGAGGGGGTCACTCACAATATGTGGGGGCTTCTCATCCATGGAGGGGTCACTCACAATATGTGGGGGCTTCTCATCCATGGAGGGGGTCACTCACAATATGTGGAGGCTTCTCATCCATGGAGGGGGTCACTCACAATATGAGGGGGCTTCTCATCCATGGAGGGGGTCACTCACAATATGTGGAGGCTTCTCATCCATGGAGGGGGTCACTCACAATATGTGGGGGCTTCTCATCCATGGAGGGGGTCACTCACAATATGTGGGGGCTTCTCATCCATGGAGGGGTCACTCACAATATGTGGGGGCTTCTCATCCATGGAGGGGGTCACTCACAATATGTGGGGGCTTCTCATCCATGGAGGAGGTCACTCACTATATGTGGAGGCTTCTCATACATGGAGGGGGTCACTCACAATATGTGGAGGCTTCTCATCCATGGAGGAGGTCACTCACAATATGTGGAGGCTTCTCATCCATGGAGGGGGTTACTCACAATATGTGGGGTCTTCTCATCCATGGAGGGGGTCACTCACAATATGTGGGGCTTCTCATCCATGGAGGGGTCACTCACAATATGTGGAGGCTTCTCATCCATGGAGGGGGTCACTCACAATATGTGGGGGCTTCTCTCCCATGGAGGGGGTCACTCACAATATGTGGGGTCTTCTCATCCATGGAGGGGGTCACTCACAATATGTGGGGGCTTCTCATCCATGGAGGGGTCACTCACAATATGTGGGGGCTTCTCATCCATGGAGGGGGTCACTCACAATATGTGGGGGCTTCTCATCCATGGAGGGGGTCACTCACAATATGTGGAGGCTTTTCATCCATGGAGGGGGTCACTCACAATATGTGGGGGCTTCTCATCCATGGAGGGGTCATTCACAATATGTGGGGGCTTCTCATCCATGTAGGAGGTCACTCACAATATGTGGGGGCTTCTCATCCATGGAGGGGTCACTCACAATATGTGGGGGCTTCTCATCCATGGAGGGGTCATTCACAATATGTGGGGGCTTCTCATCCATGGAGGGGTCACTCACAATATGTGGGGGCTTCTCATCCATGGAGGGGTCATCACAATATGTGGAGGCTTCTCATCCATGGAGGGTCACTCACAATATGTGGGGCTTCTCATCCATGGAGGGGTCACTCACAATATGTGGAGGCTTCTCATCCATGGAGGGTCACTCACAATATATGGAGGCTTCTCATCCATGGAGGGGTCACTCACAAATGTGGGGCTTCTCATCCATGGAGGGGTCACTCACGATATGTGGGGCTTCTCATCCATGGAGGGGTCACTCACAATATATGGAGGCTTCTCATCCATGGAGGAGTCACTCACAAAATGTGGGGCTTCTCATCCATGGAGGAGGTCACTCACAATATGTGGAGGCTTCTCATCCATGGAGGGGGTCACTCACAATATGTGGGGGCTTCTCATCCATGGAGGGGTCACTCACAAAATGTGGGGGCTTCTCATCCATGGAGGGGTCACTCACATATGTGGGGGCTTCTCATCCATGGAGGAGGTCACTCACAATATGTGGGGGCTTCTCATCCATGGAGGGGGGCACTCACAATATGTGGGGGCTTCTCATCCATGGAGGGGGTCACTCACAATATGTGGAGGCTTCTCATCCATGGAGGGGGTCACTCACAATATGTGGGGGCTTCTCATCCATGGAGGGGGCACTCACAATATGTGGGGGCTTCTCATCCATGGAGGGGGTCACTCACAATATGTGGGGGCTTCTCATCCATGGAGGGGGCACTCACAATATGTGGGGGCTTCTCATCCATGGAGGGGTCACTCACAATTGTGGGGTCTTCTCATCCATGGAGGGGTCACTCACAATATGTGGGGGCTTCTCATCCATGGAGGGGTCACTCACAATGATGTGGGGCTTCTCATCCATGGAGGGGTCACTCACAATATGTGGGGGCTTCTCATCCATGGAGGGGGTCACTCACAATGTGTGGGGTCTTCTCATCCATGGGGGGGTCACTCACAATATGTGGAGGCTTCTCATCCATGGAGGGGGTCACTCACAATATGTGGGGGCTTCTCATCCATGGAGGGGGTCACTCACAATATGTGGGGGCTTCTCATCCATGGAGGGGGTCACTCACAATATGTGGGGGCTTCTCATCCATGGAGGGGTCACTCACAATATGTGGGGCTTCTCATCCATGGAGGGGGTCACTCACAATATGTGGGGGCTTCTCATCCATGGAGGGGGTCACTCACAATATGTGGAGGCTTCTCATCCATGGAGGGGGTCACTCACAATATGTGGGGGCTTCTCATCCATAGAGGGGGTCACTCACAATATGTGGGGGCTTCTCATCCATGGAGGGGGTCACTCACAATATGTGGGGGTTTCTCATCCATGGAGGGGGTCACTCACAATATGTGGGGGCTTCTCATCCATGGAGGGGTCACTCACAATATGTGGGGGCTTCTCATCCATGGAGGGATCACTCACAATATGTGGGGGCTTCTCATCCATGGAGGGGGTCAATCACAATATGTGGGGGCTTCTCATCCATGGAGGGATCACTCACAATATGTGGGGCTTCTCATCCATGGAGGGGTCACTCACAATATGTGGGGGCTTCTCATCTATGGAGGGGGTCACTCACAATATGTGGGGGCTTCTCATCCATGGAGGGGGTCACTCTCAATATGTGGGGGCTTCTCATCCATGGAGGGGGTCACTCACAATATGTGGGGGCTTCTCATCCATGGAGGGGATCACTCTCAATATGTGGGGGCTTCTCATCTATGGAGGGGGTCACTCACAATATGTGGGGGCTTCTCATCCATGGAGGAGGTCACTCACAATATGTGGGGACTTCTCATCCATGGAGGGGGTCACAATATGTGGGGGCTTCTCATCTATGGAGGGGGTCACTCACAATATGTGGGGGCTTCTCATCCATGGAGGGGGTCACTCACAATATGTGGAGGCTTCTCATCCATGGAGGGGGTCACTCACAATATGTGGAGGCTTCTCATCCATGGAGGAGGTCACTCACAATATGCGGGGGCTTCTCATCCATGGAGGGGGTCACTCACAATATGCGGGGGCTTCTCATCCATGGAGGGGGTCACTCACAAATATGCGGGGGCTTCTCATCCATGGAGGGGGTCACTCACAATATGTGGGGGCTTCTCATCCATGGAGGGGTCACTCACAATATGTGGAGGCTTCTCATCCATGGAGGGGTCACTCACAATATGTGGGGCTTCTCATCCATGGAGGGGGTCACTCACAATATGTGGGGGCTTCTCATCCATGGAGGGGTCACTCACAATATGTGGGGGCTTCTCATCCATGGAGGGGTCACTCACAATATGTGGGGGCTTCTCATCCATGGAGGGGGTCACTCACAATATGTGGGGACTTCTCATCCATGGAGGGGGTCACTCACAATATGTGGGGGCTTCTCATCCATGGAGGGGATCACTCACAATATGTGGGGCTTCTCATCCATGGAGGGGGTCACTCACAATATGTGGGGACTTCTCATCCATGGAGGGGGTCACTCACAATATGTGGGGGCTTCTCATCCATGGGGGGGGTCACTCACAATATGTGGAGGCTTCTCATCCATAGAGGGGTCACTCACAATATGTGGGGGCTTCTCATCCATGGAGGGGGTCACTCACAATATGTGGGGGCTTCTCATCCATGGAGGGGGTCACTCACAATATGTGGGGGCTTCTCATCCATGGAGGGGGTCACTCACAATATGTGGAGGCTTCTCATCCATGGAGGGGGTCACTCACAATATGTGAGGCTTCTCATCCATGGAGGAGGTCACTCACAATATGTGGGGGCTTCTCATCATGGAGGGGTCACTCACAATATATGGAGGCTTCTCATCCATGGAGGGGTCACTCACAAAATGTGGGGGCTTCTCATCCATGGAGGGGGTCACTCACGATATGTGGGGCTTCTCATCCATGGAGGAGGTCACTCACAATATGTGGGGGCTTCTCATCCATGGAGGGGGTCACTCACAATATGTGGGGGCTTCTCATCCATGGAGGGGTCACTCACAATATATGGAGGCTTCTCATCCATGGAGGGTCACTCACAAAATGTGGGGGCTTCTCATCCATGAGAGGGGTCACTCACATATGTGGGGGCTTCTCATCCATGGAGGGGGTCACTCACAATATGTGGGGGCTTCTCATCCATGGAGGGGTCACTCACAATATGTGGGGGCTTCTCATCCATGGAGGGGTCACTCACAATATGAGGGGGCTTCTCATCCATGGAGGGGGTCACTCACAATATGTGGGGCTTCTCATCCATGGAGGGGTCACTCACAATATGTGGAGGCTTCTCATCCATGAGGGGTCACTCACAATATGTGGGGCTTCTCATCCATGGAGGGGTCACTCACATATGTGGGGGCTTCTCATCCATGGAGGGGGTCACTCACAATATGTGGGGCTTCTCATCCATGGAGGGGTCACTCACAATATGTGGGGGCTTCTCATCCATGGAGGGGGTCACTCACAATATGTGGGGGCTTCTCATCCATGGAGGGGGTCACTCACAAATATGTGGGGGCTTCTCATCCATGGAGGGGGTCACTCACGATATGTGGGGGCTTCTCATCCATGGAGGGGGCACTCACAATATGTGGGGGCTTCTCATCCATGGAGGAGGTCACTCACAATATGTGGGGGCTTCTCATCCATGGGAGGGGTCACTCACAATATGTGGGGGCTTCTCATCCATGGAGGGGGTCACTCACAATATGTGGGGGCTTCTCATCCATGGAGGGGATCACTCCAATATGTGGGGGCTCTCATCCATGGAGGAGGTCACTCACAATATGTGGGGGCTTCTCATCCATGGAGGGGGTCACTCACAATATGTGGGGCTTCTCATCCATGGAGGGGTCACTCACAATATGTGGGGCTTCTCATCCATGGAGGGAGGTCACTCACAATATGTGGGGGCTTCTCATCCATGGAGGGAGGTCACTCACAATATGTGGGGCTTCTCATCCATGGAGGGGGTCACTCACAATATGTGGGGGCTTCTCATCATGGAGGGGTCACTCACAATATGTGGGGCTTCTCATCCATGGAGGGGTCACTCACAATATGTGGGGGCTTCTCATCCATGGAGGGGGTCACTCACAATATGAGGGGGCTTCTCATCCATGTAGGGGTCACTCACAATATTGGGGACTTCTCATCCATGGAGGGGGTCACTCACAATATGTGGGGGCTTCTCATCCATGGAGGGGTCACTCACAATATGTGGGGGCTTCTCATCCATGGAGGGGGTCACTCACAATATGTGGGGGCTTCTCATCCATGGAGGGGGTCACTCACAATATGTGGGGGCTTCTCATCCATGGAGGGGTCACTCACAATATGTGGGGTCTTCTCATCCATGGAGGGGTCACTCACAATATGTGGGGTCTTCTCATCCATGGAGGGGGTCACTCACAATATGTGGGGGCTTCTCATCCATGGAGGGGTCACTCACAATATGTGGGGGCTTCTCATCCATGGAGGGGTCACTCACAATATGTGTGTCAGTGTTCCAGGTTTTCCGGCTTGCCGTGTGACTATTTTGCCCTCAGTCAGCATGGAGATCATTGTTTTGTTTGCCCTTCTTCCTGTCTCGTTTACATAAAGACCTGGCTCAGCTGAGCATTCATTGCTTGAGTATACTGCTTCCTGGTTGCTCCTGCTCACCTGTTCTCCTTATTCCACTCACTTCTCTGGAGCTCTGTGAGATCCTGGTTCACCTTACAGCTTCCTGCATCGTGCTTCTGGTGCCGCTGCTTATACCTTCAGGCTCGGACATTCAAGTGTGTAAGCAACTACTCGGTCTTACTCTATGTACTGTGTGCTTTTGGAACTTGTGTTACTTTATCTCCTTGGAACTTTGTTTGGACTTGTTACCCGGTCATCCGGGTGTGGGGACCTTTTGCCACGGACTATATCTTCCGGTCGTTCCAGTACCAGGACCCGTGCTACGGACTGCAGGCATCCGGTTTTGCTTGCTTTGGACTATTGGTTTTTTGGACTGTTTCCTTAAAGGACTGTGCTCAACGATACATATATATATTGGGGTCGTGTTATGTTATGTGCTTTGGCTGTGTACTGCATTCACATTGTTTTGCTGTGTATATATAAATACCTTGCACCTAAGAACCCGTCTCTGCTCTTCATTGCCCTTAAGCGATCAGACTCCTCAAACCCTATATAATAGTATTACATTATACTCAAGCCCCAAAGAGGAGTCTGCTTAGGGCAATGACGGAGACACGGGTGGAGAAGCTTTTCTCCATGGTTAACTCCTTGCAGCAGGAGATGGAGGCGGTGCAAAATAAGGTCCTGGACATGGAGAGACAGCTGGGCCATAATCACCAGGCTGTGGGTCAGGCTCTCCGAGATGTGCAAACCAGAGTGGAGGACCTGGGAAAAATACCCACACCAGCCACCAGTATGCCTAAATTACCCCCGTTTCGGTTCAGTGGCGACCGTACTCTGTTCCGTGGGTTTATTACAATGTATGCTGTTTTTTGATGTACATGCTAACTATTACCGGTCAGATCGGTCAAAGGTATTATGTATAGTCATGTTGTTAACATCACGAGCACTGGCTTGGGTCAATCCCATGATTGAAAGTCATGACATCCGTTTAAATAACCTAGATAATTTTGTAACAGCAATGGCGCAAATGTTTGATGACCCTAATCGCCGTACCACCGCAGAAACGGCTCTGCTTTCCCTACGGCAAGGAAAGCGTTCTGTCATTGAATATGGTACTGAATTTAAAAGGTTAGTGGTGGATGTCGATTGGGGAAATAATGCGCTGTTATCAGTGTTCAAAAAGGGACTGTCTGGTTCCATTAAGGACGAGTTAGCTCGGGCCGAGTCTCCCCAGGACTTTGAACTGTTTCTGCAACACTGCGTACGCATTGATACCCGGTTGACGGAGCGTAGACAGGAAAAGTGGGCAGCTGTAAACCAGATAACTAATTCTGCTTTCCCTCCTAGAGAGCCCGCTACTAGGAGTTCACGGGAGGCCGAAGACATTCCCATGCAAGTGGACTCATTACAACAACGGGAAAACAATGAACGTCGCGACTACCGGCTCCGTGAGCGTTTATGCTTTTATTGTGGTCAATCTGATCATTTTTTGATTAACTGCCCAAAATGCCCTAAACGTCCAAATAAGGTTCTGGCAGCCGTAACAGAATGTGATTAACATGGACGCAGAATCCGAGATCTCTGACTCAAGTATACACCTGGATGCGGTTTTTCCTTCTGTACTAATGTCAGCTTCACCTAAGGACAATTCTACCCATTGCTCTCTTCCAATTCAGATCCAGTGGGAGGGACAGTCAATTCCGACATCTGCCATGATAGACTCCGGGGCGGGAGGTAACTTCATGGACTCTTCTTTTGCCAGGAGACACGGTATCAAGACACAACAACGAGTGTCACCGATAACCATGGAAACGGTAGATGGTTCTCCATTAGTTTCGGGACCTGTAGATCAGGAGACAGTACCTCTTAACTGTGTGATGAAACCAGGTCATCAGGTGACACTGACTTTTATGTTGATTTCTTCTCCTCACTTTCCAGTCATTTTAGGACTCCCTTGGCTGCGGTCTGAAAATCCAATCATCAATTGGGAGACAAAGGAAGTATCTTTCCATCCCCAGGCCGGCTCGACCATCAGTCCAGCAGTACCGGTAACGTACGATGAGGAGGACATTATACAGGTACCTGTTCTCCCCCCAGTCTATAAGGAGTTTACAGATATATGCGACAAGAAAAAAGCAGACCAACTTCCCCCGCATAGACCATACGATTGTCCCATAGACTTACTTCCAGGGGCCGAGATCCCGTTTGGTCCTGTCTACCCGTTAGCGGCTCCGGAGTTACAATCATTGAAAGACTATATCGACGAAAGTTTAGCCAAGGGATTTATTCAACCTTCATCCTCACCTGCAGGGGCTCCCATCTTTTTTGTGAAAAAGAAAGATGGGACTCTGAGACCGTGTATCGATTACCGGGAGCTTAACAAAATAACCGTCCGAAACCGGTATCCGCTACCATTGATTCCCGAACTATTGGAGAGAGTACGGCAGGCCAAGATCTTCACCAAATTGGATCTCCGGGGGGCATACAACCTGCTCCGTATACGTCCCGGAGACGAGTGGAAGACGGCATTCAGATGTCGCTATGGCCATTTTGAGTACCTTGTAATGCCTTTCGGGCTCTGTAACGCTCCCGCTGCTTTTCAACACCTGGTCAATGATATATTCAGGGATCTATTGGATCAGTTTATGGTGATATACCTGGACGATATCTTAATTTTCTCTGATTCTCTACAGGAACACCAGGAGCATGTAAAGGCTGTACTTACTCGTCTGAGAGATAACCACCTATACATCAAGCTGGAGAAATGTGAATTCCATCGCTCGCAGATCCACTTCTTAGGGTATGTTATCTCTCCTCAGGGATTAAACATGGAGTCCAGCAAGATCCAGGCGATTCTAGACTGGCCGGTACCAGGAAACATCAGGGAGGTACAACGCTTTGTCGGTTTCGCAAATTTTTACAGACGCTTCATTCGCAACTTCTCGGAGATTGTGCGTCCTATCACCTTGCTCACCAAGAAGGGGCAGAGGTTCGTATGGTCCACGCAGGCCCAGGAGGCTTTTGATCGTCTCAAGGTTTGTTTTACCTCGGCGCCCATACTGACACACCCGGATCCCGCACTCCCTTTCATTGTGGAAGTCGATGCTTCCGATAACGCACTAGGGGCTATCCTTTCACAACGGACTGGGGACAAGGAACTCCTACACCCGTGTGCTTTCTTTTCTCGTCGGTTGTCCCCTGCAGAAAGGAACTATGATATTGCAGATAAAGAACTGTTAGCCATTATTTCCGCGTTTAAGGAATGGAGACATCATTTGCAGGGGGCTTCACAACAAGTGGTAGTGCTCACAGACCATCGTAACCTGGAATTCCTTAAATCTGCCAGGTGCCTGTCTCCACGGCAAGCCCGGTGGAGCCTGTTCCTTAACCAGTTTAATTTTATTCTCTCGTACCGTCCAGGGTCACGTAATGGGAAAGCTGATGCCTTGTCCCGAATCCACGCTGTGGACTCCGTGCCAGGAACCCCATCCAAGACCATTCTATCGGATGCCAATTTAGTTGGAGTACTCCAGGACCGGGACCTGTGGAAGGACCTCAAGCTGGCCTATGACGGTGACGTATTCCTTGCTGCTCCACCCACTGACGTAAATCTGGTCCTTAGGAATGGTTTGTGGCTGAGGGAACGGCGTATCTATGTCCCGGAGGCTGTAAGACTTCGGGTCCTCAAATTGGTCCATGATTCAGTGTTGGCAGGTCATAGGGGGGTACAGAAGACGCAGGAGTTCTTAAGCCGTTTTTTCTGGTGGCCCACCTGCTTAAAGGATGTGAAAGACTATGTACACTCATGTGTGGTCTGTGCCCGGTGCAAAGTGCCTCGTGTTGCTCCTACAGGACTTCTTCAACCGCTACCCGTACCATCTCGCCCTTGGGGGTCTATCTCGATGGACTTCATCGTGGAGTTGCCTGACTCAGGGGGCCACAATACTATTTTGGTGGTAGTAGACCGATTGACTAAAGCGGCTCATTTCATACCATGCACCGGCCTCCCCTCCGCCGCAGAGACAGTAGATCTAGTAGTCCAGAACGTGTTTCGGTTACATGGGGTACCGGATGAGATCATCTCTGACCGGGGGGTGCAATTCACCTCCAAGTTCTGGAAGGGGTTTTGTTCTGCATTGCATATTGACGTATGTTTATCTTCTGCCTACCATCCCCAGACAAATGGACAGACGGAACGGACTAATCAAACCCTGGAGCAGTACCTGCGATGTTATGTCAGCCATCTCCAAGATGATTGGTACAAGCTGCTTCCCCTGGCAGAGTTCTCATACAACAATACGCAGAGCAGTTCCACCAAGGTAACACCCTTTTTCGCCAACCTGGGTTATCATCCAACTATTTTACCTAGGTCGCCAGTTGCTACTTCGGTCCCAGCGGTTGGGGACAGAGTGATGGTTCTACAGCAGAATCTAGAAGTGCTAAAGGAGTCT
Source organism: Allobates femoralis (assembly GCA_033576535.1). Lineage (NCBI taxonomy): Eukaryota > Metazoa > Chordata > Amphibia > Anura > Aromobatidae > Allobates > Allobates femoralis. The sequence continues at coordinate 39,703 of JARQOC010000399.1, forward strand.
CTGGCCTCGGCTCAGGAGCGTTACAAGAAGTCAGCGGATGTCTACCGAAGACCCGCACCCGTGTATAAGGTAGGGGATTCGGTGTGGTTATCCACGAAGAATCTGAAGTTGGGTGTTCCTTCGCGGAAATTAGGACAGAAATTCATTGGCCCGTTCAAGATTACCGGGATTGTGAGCTCTGTGGCCTGTCGGCTGAAGTTACCACGGACTCTGAAGGTACATCCTATTTTTCATGTATCGTTATTGAAACCGGTTTTCCATAATACGTTTCAGGGGCGTGTTTTGCCTCCCCCCCCACCGGTGGTGGTTGATGGGCACGAACAGTTTGTGGTTCAGGACATCATCGACTCTCGGCTCCATAGGCATCGGCTTCAGTACCTTGTTCGTTGGCAGGGGTACTCTCCCGAGGACGATTCTTGGGAACCGGTAGGTAACATCTCCGCTCCCCAGAAAGTTGCGCAGTTCCATCGGAGGCATCCGGACAAGCCTGGTCCGGGATCGTCCTGAGGCCGTTTGCAGGGGGGGAGTAATGTCAGTGTTCCAGGTTTTCCGGCTTGCCGTGTGACTATTTTGCCCTCAGTCAGCATGGAGATCATTGTTTTGTTTGCCCTTCTTCCTGTCTCGTTTACATAAAGACCTGGCTCAGCTGAGCATTCATTGCTTGAGTATACTGCTTCCTGGTTGCTCCTGCTCACCTGTTCTCCTTATTCCACTCACTTCTCTGGAGCTCTGTGAGATCCTGGTTCACCTTACAGCTTCCTGCATCGTGCTTCTGGTGCCGCTGCTTATACCTTCAGGCTCGGACATTCAAGTGTGTAAGCAACTACTCGGTCTTACTCTATGTACTGTGTGCTTTTGGAACTTGTGTTACTTTATCTCCTTGGAACTTTGTTTGGACTTGTTACCCGGTCATCCGGGTGTGGGGACCTTTTGCCACGGACTATATCTTCCGGTCGTTCCAGTACCAGGACCCGTGCTACGGACTGCAGGCATCCGGTTTTGCTTGCTTTGGACTATTGGTTTTTTGGACTGTTTCCTTAAAGGACTGTGCTCAACGATACATATATATATTGGGGTCGTGTTATGTTATGTGCTTTGGCTGTGTACTGCATTCACATTGTTTTGCTGTGTATATATAAATACCTTGCACCTAAGAACCCGTCTCTGCTCTTCATTGCCCTTAAGCGATCAGACTCCTCAAACCCTATACAATAGTATTACAATGTGGAGGCTTCTCATCCATGGAGGGGGTCACTCACAATATGTGGGGGCTTCTCATCCATGGAGGGGGTCACTCACAATATGTGGAGGCTTCTCATCCATGGAGGGGTCACTCACAATATGTGGGGGCTTCTCATCCATGGAGGGGGTCACTCACAATATGTGGGGGCTTCTCATCCATGGAGGGGTCACTCACTATGTGGAGGATTCTCATCCATGGAGGGGGTCACTCACAATATGTGGGGGCTTCTCATCCATGGAGGGGTCACTCACTATGTGGAGGATTCTCATCCATGGAGGGGGTCACTCACAATATGTGGGGGCTTCTCATCCATGGAGGGGTCACTCACTATGTGGGGGCTTCTCATCCATGGAGGGGGTCACTCACAATATGTGGGGGCTTCTCATTCATGGAGGAGGTCACTCACAATATGTGGAGGCTTCTCATCCATGGAGGAGGTCACTCACAATATGTGGGGTCTTCTCATCCATGGAGGGGGTCACTCACAATATGTGGGGGCTTCTCATCCATGGAGGGGTCACTCACAATATGTGGGGGCTTCTCATCCATGGAGGGGGTCACTCACAATATGTGGGGACTTCTCATCCATGGAGGGGGTCACTCACAATATGTGGGGGCTTCTCATCCATGGAGGGGGTCACTCACAATATGTGGGGACTTCTCATCCATGGAGGGGGTCACTCACAATATGTGGAGGCTTCTCATCCATGGAGGGGGTCACTCACAATATGTGGGGGCTTCTCATCCATGGAGGGGGTCACTCACAATATGTGGGGGCTTCTCATCCATGGAGGGGGTCACAATATGTGGAGGCTTCTCATCCATGGAGGGGGTCACTCACAATATGTGGGGGCTTCTCATCCATGGAGGGGGTCACTCACAATATGTGGGGGCTTCTCATCCATGGAGGGGGTCACTCACAATATGTGGAGGCTTCTCATCCATGGAGGGGGGCACTCACAATATGTGGGGGCTTCTCATCCATGGAGGGGTCACTCACAATATGTGGGGGCTTCTCATCCATGGAGGGGGTCACTCACAATATGTGGGGTCTTCTCATCCATGGAGGGGGTCACTCACAATATGTGGGGGCTTCTCATCCATGGAGGGGGTCACTCACAATATGTGGAGGCTTCTCATCCATGGAGGGATCACTCACAATATGTGGAGGCTTCTCATCCATGGAGGGGGTCACAATATGTGGGGGCTTCTCATCCATGGAGGGGGTCACTCACAATATGTGGAGGCTTCTCATCCATGGAGGGGTCACTCACAATATGTGGAGGCTTCTCATCCATGGAGGGGGTCACTCACAATATGTGGGGGCTTCTCATCCATGGAGGGGGTCACTCACAATATGTGGAGGCTTCTCATCCATGGAGGGGGGCACTCACAATATGTGGGGGCTTCTCATCTATGGCCAGAAGATGATATCCAGCAGTCGGGGCGAAGGGCAGAGATCGGGTTCAGCTCTGGGAATTTTCCGTCTGTACAGAAACTTCATGGATTTGTCTATAAAATGTAACAACTGATGGAATGTTTATATTTGTCCGTCAGTTACCATAGAAACGGCCGACTAAAAGAGAAAAACATTGACAAATTTACATTTTGCTGTTTGTCACCAAAAATATTGTCCACTACTATCTATTATATAATTGCGAATGCTGCGAGTGCCCCTTTGTCGTCATGTGGATACGAACGAAGCATTGGCCGCGCAGCGGGCATGGCGAGTCGCCTTAGCAGCGCGAAGCATTGGCCGCGAAGCGGCCATTGCGAGTCAGAGACTCGCTCTGCTAGAATCCCGATGCATTGTGCATCGGGCACCCATCTAGTTCATCTATAAGGTAAAAATGTGTGTACCTTGTTAGCCAGTAGATAGAATCCACCAGGAGGCGCTGTGCTCACAAGATCTCTGTGCATTGTGTTATATGGGGGACTGTAAGGGGTGCATTATACTATATAGAGGACTATGGGGGTGCATTGTGTTATATGGGGGACTGTAAGGGGTGCATTATACTATATAGAGGACTATGGGGGTGCATTATACTATATAAAGGATTATGGGGGGTGCATTATTCTATATCAGGGGTGGGGAACCATTTTTCTGCCGAGGGCAATTTGGACGTTTCTATAATCCTTCGGGGGCCGTACAAAATTATCAACTTGAAAATTACCCGCTATATTTGGTTAAATAATCAACTTTCCCCTACTGTGGTGGCTGGAGCTGCTTTTCTTTAGCATCGATGATATTGGTAATTTTGCTTCTCAACTGCTTTTCCAGGTTTGCTAGAGCCCTAGACATCACAGGAGAGGCTGGGGGCATATACCTCACTGGGGAGGCCGAGGCTGGGGCATAGACATCACAGGAGAGGCTGGGGGCATATACCTCACTGGGGAGGCCGAGGCTGGGGCATAGACATCACAGGAGAGGCTGGGGGCATATACCTCACTGGGGAGGCCGAGGCTGGGGGCATAGACATCACAGGAGAGGCTGGATTTAAAGGGCAGACAGTCTGCAAAATGTATCTGCCAGCGTGAGCACTGCGGTCAACAGGAATCTGCCCGGGGGCCACAAAAAAGTAATCGAGGGCCACATTCGGCCCTGGGGCATGAGGTTCCCCACCCCTGTTCTATGAGGTGCATTATCATATATGGAGGACTATGGGGGGTGCATTGTACTATATGGAGGATTATAGGGATGTTTTATACTATTTAGACGACTATTGGGGTGCATTATGATATATGAAGGACTATATTATTATCATTATCATTTATTTATATAGCACCAAACAGCTAGAGTATATATATATATATATATATATGTGTGTGTGTGTGCGCTCACTGTGAATACATACACTTGTGGCCAAAAGTATTGACACCCCTGCAATTCTGTCAGATAATCCTCAGTTTCTTCCTGATAATGATTGCAATCACAAATTCTTTGTATTAGTATCTTCATTTAATTTGTCTTCAATGAAAAAACACAAAAGAGAATGAAGCAAAAAGCAAAACATTGATCATTTCACACAAAACTCCAAAAATGGGCCGGACAAAAGTATTGGCACCCTCAGCCTAATACTTGGTTGCACAACCTTTAGCCAAAATAACTGCGATCAGCCGCTTCCGGTAACCATCAATGAGTTTCTTACAATGCTCTGCTGGAATTTTACACCATTCCTCTTTGGCAAACTGCTCCAGGTCCCTGATATGTGAAGGCGCCTTCTCCAAACTGCCATTGTTAGATCTCTCCACAGGTGTCTATGGGATTCAGGTCTGGACTCATTGCTGCCATCTTAGAAGTCTCCAGTGCTTTCTCTCACACCATTTTCTAGGGCTTTTTGAAGTGTGTTTTGGGTCATTGTCCTGCTGGAAGACCCATGACCTCTGAGGGAGACCCAGCTTTCTCACACTGGGCCCTACATTATGCTGCACAATGTGTTGGTAGTCTTCAGACTTCATAATGTCATGCACACGGTCAAGCAGTCCAGTGCCAGAGGCAGCAAAGCAACCCCAAACCATCAGGGAGCCTCCACCATGTCTGACTGTAGGGAGCGTGTTCTTTTCTTTGAATGCCTCTTTCTTTCTCCTGTAAACTCTATGTTGATGCCTTTGCCCATAAAGCTTCTACTTCTGTCTCATCTGACCAGAGAACATTCTTCCAACACGTTTTCGGCTTTCTCAGGTAAGTTTTGGCAAACTCCAGCCTGGCTTTTTTATGTCTCGGGGTAAGAAGTGGGGTCTTCCTGGGTCTCCTACCATACAGTCCCTTTTCATTCAGACACTGACGGATAGTACGGGGTGATTAAAGAAGAGAACAATCGCACACTCATGTGTAAGTTTGCAAAAAAACGTGGTATTTTTTATTCAGGAGCAGCGAGAAACCAACGTTTCGGTCCTTCCCGGACCTTGATCACGGTAGTTGCTGCAGGTTGTAAAATATATACAGGACATGATCAGTATATACAAGTAGTATTTACAATTTATACATTTCACAATGATACTCCCATAGCAGGTGTCACCTGAATGTTGTTACATATAGGTTTGTATAGTACATCTATATACAGTAAGATAAAGCAAGGGAGAGAAGGAGAGGATTCTTGAGAGAGATTTAGGTTATCTTTCAGGAGTTGGTGTATTATATATAGTCTAAATTATCTAAAATGTGCATGGTTGGGATAGGTATTGATAGAGAAAAAGATAAATACATAAACAATATATAGATTGAATTACCCTCTTTTTTCATATATGCTCCTATCCTGTTTGGAGTTGATGTCCCACTGGGTTTTCCAGCTGTTATAAACCATATACATTCATTTAATAATCTAGGTATTAGATCGGTGTTAATATTTATATTTCACTGTTTCAAATTACCTTTTGAGGGTAGCAGAACAAGGTGCTTCTTTGGCCCTGTTCCAAGGTGCCTGGAGGTGGGAGAAGATGGAGTATATCAGGAGGGTTTCTTTATATATATATATATATATATATATATATATATATGTGTATATATATACACACATAACTCTATATACCATATATGAGGAGGGCTTAAAATAATTGCAGGAATGGAGTCTCAGTCAGGACGCTTAGGTACAGATCTACATCACTATGTTCAATCTCATTACAGAGCTGTCTCCATATGTTTAGTCTCATTGCAGAGACTTGTATATGAGCGTTGATAGGGGCCATTATTAGGGGCAGTGTCCGGTCCCATACTTATAACAGAGGTTCAAACCATATGTATGTGCTCACCTTGCTTCTTATTATTTTGGATCCCGTTCCGGGTATTTCATGCTTGTTGCGCGCTCGTCGCTGGTCCGTCCGCTCTATGAAGGAGCGGACCGGAACTAGCAGCGAACGCCGGCGCCTGCGCATTACCGGCGGAAGTGCGTCACCGGAAGTGACCGCACCTGTCAATCCGCTTGTATCCTAGGTGATGATGCTTAGAAGTGCGGAAGTGTGTCACAAGCAGTGACTACGCTAGCCGCACACTCTGTTATGGGAGAAGCGTTATGAAAGTGTCACGTTATTCTTAGTATGTCCCATAATAATTGTTTTTGGGCCATGTCTCTGTTTTTATCTGTTTTTTGATAGAAAGGTGGCTCATTTATTCTAAAATTATGTATTAAAAGATAATCTATGACTCAAGGTTGGTTAAAGGAGTTAGGGGGATTGGATCTGCAGGATATATGTGCATATAGGTTAGAAACATATATGTCAAGCAATCACATGTATACTGGGCTCCCTGGGGAGGGGGGTCAGTATAAAGGTATGTCATGAATTTTTCATTTTACAATTTTGCAATTTTACAATTTTACAGTCTTCTTATGGGTCCACCAGTACGTTGTTGGGATCTTGCTTCCATTTAATATAGAGGATGCCTCACGAAGGATTGAGTCCTGTAAGGAACATAGTGCCAAAAAGAAACACAGGGGGTCCCAACCCGTAGTCATAGAAACAATATGCAAACATTATCTATAGATCTATGCAAAACATCCACATTAAGACTAACATGCACTACAATATCTTACCCTCCTGGTGCACGACTATAGACAGACAAGATGGTGCGATAATCACGTTTCCTTAGTACATCTAGAAGAAGCGGGTTAGAAGAAGACATTAGTGTCAGGTCAAGTCAGCCAGTCTATTTCCCTGTTAAGCCCTTTTGGATGTAGGGTTTGTAGTGTATAAATCCAGAAGCTTTCCCTCGTTTTTAGGAGTTGTATATGGTTGCCACCCCTGCGGGGTCTGGTGACCTGTTCAATCACCTGGTATCTCAGCTGAGAAACTGAATGCTTTGCCTCATTAAAATGGTGTGGGATTGGTAGCCAGTTTTTCTCACACCTTATTGTGGATTTATGACTCGCTATTCTGTCTTTGATGTGTTGAGTAGTTTCACCGACATATAATAAGCCGCAAGGGCATTTGATTAGGTAAACTACATAGTTAGAGTTGCATGTATGGTATCCTTTAATGAGGTACGATTTACCTGTTTGTGGGTGTGTGAAGTGGTCCCCTTTAATCACGTTTGAGCATGCAGCACAGCTTAGACAAGGAAAAGTACCTTTTCGTTGTGTATGCAAGAATGTTTGTGTTGGTAGTTTTATGTTGCTACCAATGTCTGCTCTGATCAGAGAATTTTTTAGATTAGGGGGTCTCCTCTTGCACATTAGTGGTGGGTGTTCAAAAATATTAATTTTCGGGTATGCCTTTTTTAGGAGAGGCCAGTGTTTTTTTATGATGTTATATATTTTGGGCATTGTTGGGTGGTGGGTATGTACAAAAGGTACTCTATCCGTTTTGACTGCAGGGGATGTCGACACTTCGTGATTTAAAATTCGTGTTGTCTCCGATTGGATAAGATCCTCAGGGTAATTTTTTTCGCGGAATTTGTCACCCATCTCCCGCAGTCTCAGCGGAAGAGAGTCACCCTCCGACACAAGTCTCGCCACCCTCTGGAGCTGGGATCTTGGCAGGCTATTTTTAGTGGAGCTGGGGTGGCAACTATCAAAATGTAATAAGCCGTTACGATCGGTGGGTTTTCTGTAAATATCTGTGCCTAGGCTGCCATCCATTTTTTTAAAAACTTTGGCATCTAGGAAGTTGATTTCATTTGGGTCATGTTGCATGGTGAAGGTGAGTTCAGGTCTTATTTTATTGATGTCTGAAAAGAACAGCTCCAACTCCATGGGGCTGCCATTCCAGATGCAAAAAATGTCATCTATATAACGAATCCAAACGGTGGCATTTTTTTGAAACAGTGGATGGGAATATATGTATGTCCTTTCAAAATTATCCATATATAAATTTGCGTAAGCCGGGGCCATATTGGCCCCCATCGCGGTCCCACGCGTTTGTAGGAAAAAATCATCTTGAAACAGAAAAAAGTTCTCTTTTAGCACTGTTGCTAATAGGTCTAAGCACAGTTGAATTTCATCCTGAGAGAGTTCTGATTCTAGAAGAGCCTCTTTAGCTGCAAAAATACCTTTTTCATGGTCTATAGAGGTATAAAGGCTATTAACATCGAGAGTAAGTAAGATGCAATCAATGGGTAGTTTACCCAACGTATTAAGTTTGGCTAAAAAGCTGTTTGTATCTAGAATAAAGGATTTTGTTTTGTATGCCAATGGGGTGAGAATTTTTTCAAGATAGATTGATAGTGGAGAGAGGATGGATTCTGTAGAAGCTACTATGGGTCGTCCTGGTGGATTACTTAGATTTTTGTGGATTTTTGGTAGTATATAAATTACCGGTGTTACGGGGTCTAATTTAGTTAAGAATGTAGCTGTCTTCTCATCTATGGTGTTTTTTCTCATATAGGATTGTAGGATTGTCTGGATTCTGTTCTTGATTTTGCCTGTAGGATCACTATTAATTCTTTTATATGTGTCTGAATCATCCAGTTGTCTACGGATTTCTTTTATATAGTCTGAGGTATTCATAACTACAATCGCATTGCCTTTGTCGGCTGGTTTAATAGTAATGTCTTTGTTGTGCTGGAGTGCATGTAGGGCTTGGCGTTCAATGTGCGTGATATTGTTGCGAATGGGGAAGAAACCTAGTTTGTGTTCATGTAGATGTTCTTTTACATCTTGTTCAACTAATGAAATGAATGTTTCCGTTGCATTATAGGTCTTTGGTGGCATAAAGTTACTTTTGTTACGTAATCCTAGGGTAGAAATACTGACTGCCTTTTGTGTTACAGGTGTTCTAGTACTCTGGCTCGTCTGACCTGACTCAAAGTGTGTCTTCAATCTAATGGTTCTGTAGAAATTTTGTAAGTCCCTCTCAAGGTTAAAGGAGTCCCATTTGGGTGTTGGGCAAAAACTTAAACCCTTATTCAGTACTTTAAATTCTGTTGGAGAAAGAGTATAGTGAGAGATATTTACTATCAGGTTGGGACCCTTACCTGTGATCTGGTCCTCATTCTTGGATGACCTCCTCCTCCTTGACCTCCTCGTGGGGTACCTCTTCTTGGGTAGGGTCCTACCCGAAAATTAATATTTTTGAACACCCACCACTAATGTGCAAGAGGAGACCCCCTAATCTAAAAAATTCTCTGATCAGAGCAGACATTGGTAGCAACATAAAACTACCAACACAAACATTCTTGCATACACAACGAAAAGGTACTTTTCCTTGTCTAAGCTGTGCTGCATGCTCAAACGTGATTAAAGGGGACCACTTCACACACCCACAAACAGGTAAATCGTACCTCATTAAAGGATACCATACATGCAACTCTAACTATGTAGTTTACCTAATCAAATGCCCTTGCGGCTTATTATATGTCGGTGAAACTACTCAACACATCAAAGACAGAATAGCGAGTCATAAATCCACAATAAGGTGTGAGAAAAACTGGCTACCAATCCCACACCATTTTAATGAGGCAAAGCATTCAGTTTCTCAGCTGAGATACCAGGTGATTGAACAGGTCACCAGACCCCGCAGGGGTGGCAACCATATACAACTCCTAAAAACGAGGGAAAGCTTCTGGATTTATACACTACAAACCCTACATCCAAAAGGGCTTAACAGGGAAATAGACTGGCTGACTTGACCTGACACTAATGTCTTCTTCTAACCCGCTTCTTCTAGATGTACTAAGGAAACGTGATTATCGCACCATCTTGTCTGTCTATAGTCGTGCACCAGGAGGGTAAGATATTGTAGTGCATGTTAGTCTTAATGTGGATGTTTTGCATAGATCTATAGATAATGTTTGCATATTGTTTCTATGACTACGGGTTGGGACCCCCTGTGTTTCTTTTTGGCACTATGTTCCTTACAGGACTCAATCCTTCGTGAGGCATCCTCTATATTAAATGGAAGCAAGATCCCAACAACGTACTGGTGGACCCATAAGAAGACTGTAAAATTGTAAAATTGCAAAATTGTAAAATGAAAAATTCATGACATACCTTTATACTGACCCCCCTCCCCAGGGAGCCCAGTATACATGTGATTGCTTGACATATATGTTTCTAACCTATATGCACATATATCCTGCAGATCCAATCCCCCTAACTCCTTTAACCAACCTTGAGTCATAGATTATCTTTTAATACATAATTTTAGAATAAATGAGCCACCTTTCTATCAAAAAACAGATAAAAACAGAGACATGGCCCAAAAACAATTATTATGGGACATACTAAGAATAACGTGACACTTTCATAACGCTTCTCCCATAACAGAGTGTGCGGCTAGCGTAGTCACTGCTTGTGACACACTTCCGCACTTCTAAGCATCATCACCTAGGATACAAGCGGATTGACAGGTGCGGTCACTTCCGGTGACGCACTTCCGCCGGTAATGCGCAGGCGCCGGCGTTCGCTGCTAGTTCCGGTCCGCTCCTTCATAGAGCGGACGGACCAGCGACGAGCGCGCAACAAGCATGAAATACCCGGAACGGGATCCAAAATAATAAGAAGCAAGGTGAGCACATACATATGGTTTGAACCTCTGTTATAAGTATGGGACCGGACACTGCCCCTAATAATGGCCCCTATCAACGCTCATATACAAGTCTCTGCAATGAGACTAAACATATGGAGACAGCTCTGTAATGAGATTGAACATAGTGATGTAGATCTGTACCTAAGCGTCCTGACTGAGACTCCATTCCTGCAATTATTTTAAGCCCTCCTCATATATGGTATATAGAGTTATGTGTGTATATATATACACATATATATATATATATATATATAAAGAAACCCTCCTGATATACTCCATCTTCTCCACCTCCAGGCACCTTGGAACAGGGCCAAAGAAGCACCTTGTTCTGCTACCCTCAAAAGGTAATTTGAAACAGTGAAATATAAATATTAACACCGATCTAATACCTAGATTATTAAATGAATGTATATGGTTTATAACAGCTGGAAAACCCAGTGGGACATCAACTCCAAACAGGATAGGAGCATATATGAAAAAAGAGGGTAATTCAATCTATATATTGTTTATGTATTTATCTTTTTCTCTATCAATACCTATCCCAACCATGCACATTTTAGATAATTTAGACTATATATAATACACCAACTCCTGAAAGATAACCTAAATCTCTCTCAAGAATCCTCTCCTTCTCTCCCTTGCTTTATCTTACTGTATATAGATGTACTATACAAACCTATATGTAACAACATTCAGGTGACACCTGCTATGGGAGTATCATTGTGAAATGTATAAATTGTAAATACTACTTGTATATACTGATCATGTCCTGTATATATTTTACAACCTGCAGCAACTACCGTGATCAAGGTCCGGGAAGGACCGAAACGTTGGTTTCTCGCTGCTCCTGAATAAAAAATACCACGTTTTTTTGCAAACTTACACATGAGTGTGCGATTGTTCTCTTCTTTAATCGCCTACGTGGGTTATCCAGACCCCTCAATCAGCACCTCAACATATGAAAAAAGCCTCAGAGTGCACGCCTTCTAGTCAGAAAATTTAACGTTGGATCTTGGCTGCTGCACCAGAGCTCTACGAATGTCAACCGACTCTTTCACCTATGATGATACTGCCCGAGACGATATCGTGGCACAAGTCACCGAATCAACCGACTTTTTGAAGATACCTAGCAAGGATCTGAGAGCGAGAGATTTCGAGAGAGAGAAACGGAAATTCGTTTCTTTTGACCTACACTGCAGAACACTTGCAGAGTACTACCGCCAGAAGAAGATACCCCGAGGACTGAGGAGTAACCTAAGACCAACCCTATTTGCAGAGAGTGAAGAATACTGCAAGAAATTTCAACAGATCCTGAACAAATGCTCTTTTGACCTCATTGCCCTGACCATCGAATATCTAAGAACAGCAATCTCCGAAACAAAAGAAAAAATCTCTGTGATTGAGGCACAACTCGTGGGCTCGTTCACATCCAATGACCTGACAGAGCTTAAAAACAGAGTCAACGAGTCTATAGCCAACTATAGAAGAATTCTACAGGAAAGAAAACGCCAGAAGTTTCAGAGAGACACTGAAGATTACGAGTTAAATAAAGTGTACAGATGGAACGAACCCGTCCATATATACCAAGACCATGGCCAAGAGCACCGCAACAACCCCAATCCCCAAGTTCTGGCAGCGATTCGGGTTCCGGACCGAGGGGAGGAGCCCTTTTTTAGGACCCTACCCAAGAAGAGGTACCCCACGAGGAGGTCAAGGAGGAGGAGGTCATCCAAGAATGAGGACCAGATCACAGGTAAGGGTCCCAACCTGATAGTAAATATCTCTCACTATACTCTTTCTCCAACAGAATTTAAAGTACTGAATAAGGGTTTAAGTTTTTGCCCAACACCCAAATGGGACTCCTTTAACCTTGAGAGGGACTTACAAAATTTCTACAGAACCATTAGATTGAAGACACACTTTGAGTCAGGTCAGACGAGCCAGAGTACTAGAACACCTGTAACACAAAAGGCAGTCAGTATTTCTACCCTAGGATTACGTAACAAAAGTAACTTTATGCCACCAAAGACCTATAATGCAACGGAAACATTCATTTCATTAGTTGAACAAGATGTAAAAGAACATCTACATGAACACAAACTAGGTTTCTTCCCCATTCGCAACAATATCACGCACATTGAACGCCAAGCCCTACATGCACTCCAGCACAACAAAGACATTACTATTAAACCAGCCGACAAAGGCAATGCGATTGTAGTTATGAATACCTCAGACTATATAAAAGAAATCCGTAGACAACTGGATGATTCAGACACATATAAAAGAATTAATAGTGATCCTACAGGCAAAATCAAGAACAGAATCCAGACAATCCTACAATCCTATATGAGAAAAAACACCATAGATGAGAAGACAGCTACATTCTTAACTAAATTAGACCCCGTAACACCGGTAATTTATATACTACCAAAAATCCACAAAAATCTAAGTAATCCACCAGGACGACCCATAGTAGCTTCTACAGAATCCATCCTCTCTCCACTATCAATCTATCTTGAAAAAATTCTCACCCCATTGGCATACAAAACAAAATCCTTTATTCTAGATACAAACAGCTTTTTAGCCAAACTTAATACGTTGGGTAAACTACCCATTGATTGCATCTTACTTACTCTCGATGTTAATAGCCTTTATACCTCTATAGACCATGAAAAAGGTATTTTTGCAGCTAAAGAGGCTCTTCTAGAATCAGAACTCTCTCAGGATGAAATTCAACTGTGCTTAGACCTATTAGCAACAGTGCTAAAAGAGAACTTTTTTCTGTTTCAAGATGATTTTTTCCTACAAACGCGTGGGACCGCGATGGGGGCCAATATGGCCCCGGCTTACGCAAATTTATATATGGATAATTTTGAAAGGACATACATATATTCCCATCCACTGTTTCAAAAAATGCCACCGTTTGGATTCGTTATATAGATGACATTTTTTGCATCTGGAATGGCAGCCCCATGGAGTTGGAGCTGTTCTTTTCAGACATCAATAAAATAAGACCTGAACTCACCTTCACCATGCAACATGACCCAAATGAAATCAACTTCCTAGATGCCAAAGTTTTTAAAAAAATGGATGGCAGCCTAGGCACAGATATTTACAGAAAACCCACCGATCGTAACGGCTTATTACATTTTGATAGTTGCCACCCCAGCTCCACTAAAAATAGCCTGCCAAGATCCCAGCTCCAGAGGGTGGCGAGACTTGTGTCGGAGGGTGACTCTCTTCCGCTGAGACTGCGGGAGATGGGTGACAAATTCCGCGAAAAAAATTACCCTGAGGATCTTATCCAATCGGAGACAACACGAATTTTAAATCACGAAGTGTCGACATCCCCTGCAGTCAAAACGGATAGAGTACCTTTTGTACATACCCACCACCCAACAATGCCCAAAATATATAACATCATAAAAAAACACTGGCCTCTCCTAAAAAAGGCATACCCGAAAATTAATATTTTTGAACACCCACCACTAATGTGCAAGAGGAGACCCCCTAATCTAAAAAATTCTCTGATCAGAGCAGACATTGGTAGCAACATAAAACTACCAACACAAACATTCTTGCATACACAACGAAAAGGTACTTTTCCTTGTCTAAGCTGTGCTGCATGCTCAAACGTGATTAAAGGGGACCACTTCACACACCCACAAACAGGTAAATCGTACCTCATTAAAGGATACCATACATGCAACTCTAACTATGTAGTTTACCTAATCAAATGCCCTTGCGGCTTATTATATGTCGGTGAAACTACTCAACACATCAAAGACAGAATAGCGAGTCATAAATCCACAATAAGGTGTGAGAAAAACTGGCTACCAATCCCACACCATTTTAATGAGGCAAAGCATTCAGTTTCTCAGCTGAGATACCAGGTGATTGAACAGGTCACCAGACCCCGCAGGGGTGGCAACCATATACAACTCCTAAAAACGAGGGAAAGCTTCTGGATTTATACACTACAAACCCTACATCCAAAAGGGCTTAACAGGGAAATAGACTGGCTGACTTGACCTGACACTAATGTCTTCTTCTAACCCGCTTCTTCTAGATGTACTAAGGAAACGTGATTATCGCACCATCTTGTCTGTCTATAGTCGTGCACCAGGAGGGTAAGATATTGTAGTGCATGTTAGTCTTAATGTGGATGTTTTGCATAGATCTATAGATAATGTTTGCATATTGTTTCTATGACTACGGGTTGGGACCCCCTGTGTTTCTTTTTGGCACTATGTTCCTTACAGGACTCAATCCTTCGTGAGGCATCCTCTATATTAAATGGAAGCAAGATCCCAACAACGTACTGGTGGACCCATAAGAAGACTGTAAAATTGTAAAATTGCAAAATTGTAAAATGAAAAATTCATGACATACCTTTATACTGACCCCCCTCCCCAGGGAGCCCAGTATACATGTGATTGCTTGACATATATGTTTCTAACCTATATGCACATATATCCTGCAGATCCAATCCCCCTAACTCCTTTAACCAACCTTGAGTCATAGATTATCTTTTAATACATAATTTTAGAATAAATGAGCCACCTTTCTATCAAAAAACAGATAAAAACAGAGACATGGCCCAAAAACAATTATTATGGGACATACTAAGAATAACGTGACACTTTCATAACGCTTCTCCCATAACAGAGTGTGCGGCTAGCGTAGTCACTGCTTGTGACACACTTCCGCACTTCTAAGCATCATCACCTAGGATACAAGCGGATTGACAGGTGCGGTCACTTCCGGTGACGCACTTCCGCCGGTAATGCGCAGGCGCCGGCGTTCGCTGCTAGTTCCGGTCCGCTCCTTCATAGAGCGGACGGACCAGCGACGAGCGCGCAACAAGCATGAAATACCCGGAACGGGATCCAAAATAATAAGAAGCAAGGTGAGCACATACATATGGTTTGAACCTCTGTTATAAGTATGGGACCGGACACTGCCCCTAATAATGGCCCCTATCAACGCTCATATACAAGTCTCTGCAATGAGACTAAACATATGGAGACAGCTCTGTAATGAGATTGAACATAGTGATGTAGATCTGTACCTAAGCGTCCTGACTGAGACTCCATTCCTGCAATTATTTTAAGCCCTCCTCATATATGGTATATAGAGTTATGTGTGTATATATATACACATATATATATATATATATATATAAAGAAACCCTCCTGATATACTCCATCTTCTCCCACCTCCAGGCACCTTGGAACAGGGCCAAAGAAGCACCTTGTTCTGCTACCCTCAAAAGGTAATTTGAAACAGTGAAATATAAATATTAACACCGATCTAATACCTAGATTATTAAATGAATGTATATGGTTTATAACAGCTGGAAAACCCAGTGGGACATCAACTCCAAACAGGATAGGAGCATATATGAAAAAAGAGGGTAATTCAATCTATATATTGTTTATGTATTTATCTTTTTCTCTATCAATACCTATCCCAACCATGCACATTTTAGATAATTTAGACTATATATAATACACCAACTCCTGAAAGATAACCTAAATCTCTCTCAAGAATCCTCTCCTTCTCTCCCTTGCTTTATCTTACTGTATATAGATGTACTATACAAACCTATATGTAACAACATTCAGGTGACACCTGCTATGGGAGTATCATTGTGAAATGTATAAATTGTAAATACTACTTGTATATACTGATCATGTCCTGTATATATTTTACAACCTGCAGCAACTACCGTGATCAAGGTCCGGGAAGGACCGAAACGTTGGTTTCTCGCTGCTCCTGAATAAAAAATACCACGTTTTTTTGCAAACTTACACATGAGTGTGCGATTGTTCTCTTCTTTAATCGCCTACGTGGGTTATCCAGACCCCTCAATCAGCACCTCAACATATGAAAAAAGCCTCAGAGTGCACGCCTTCTAGTCAGAAAATTTAAGGATAGTACGGGGTGACACTGTTGCACCCTCGGACTGCAGGGCAGCTTGAACTTGTTTGGATGTTAGTCGAGGTTCTTTATCCACCATCCGCACAATCTTGTGTTGAAATCTCTTGTCAATGTTTCTCTTCCGTCCACATCTAGGGAGGTTAGCCACAGTGCCATGGGCTTTACACTTCTTGATGACACTGCGCACGGTAGACACAGGAACATTCAGGTCTTTGGAGATGGACTTGTAGCCTGGAGATTGCTCATGCTTCCTCACTATTTGGTTTCTCCAGTCCTCAGACAGTTCTTTGGTCTTCTTTCTTTTCTCCATGCTCAATGTGGTAACACAAGGACACAGGACAGAGGTGGAGTCAACTTTAATCCATGTCAACTGGCTGCAAGTGTGATTTAGTTATTGCCAACCCCTGTTAGGTGCCACAGGTAAGTTACAGGTGCTGTTAATTACACTAATTACAGAAGCATCACATGATTTTTCTAACAGTGCCAATACTTTTGTCCACCTCCTTTTTTATGTTTGGTGGAATTAGATCCAATTTGGCTTTAGGACAATTCTTTTTGTGTTTTTTCATTGAAGACAAATTAAATGAAGATAATACAAAGAATTTGTGATTGCAATCATTACAGGAAGAAACTGAGGATTATCTGACAGAACTGCAGGGGTGTCAATACTTTTGGCCACAACTGTATGTGTACATACATAGGGGCACACTGTATATATAGGGGGCACACTGTGTGTATATATAGGGGCACACTGTATATATAGGGGCACAGTGTGTGTATATATAGGGGCACACTGTGTATATAGGGGTACACTGTGTGTATATAGGGGCACACTGTGTGTATATATATAGGGGGCACACTGTATATAGGAGCACACTGTGTGTGTATATAGGTGTACACTGTGTGTGTGTATATATAGGGCACACTGTGTATAGGGTACACTGTATATATAGGTGTACACTGTGTATATAGGGGTACACTGTGTGTATATAGGGGTACACTGTGTGTATATAGGGGCACACTGTGTGTATATAGGGGCACACAGTGTGTATATATAGGGGCACACTGTATATAGGGGCACACTGTGTGTATATAGGGGCACACTGTGTATATAGGGCACACTTTATATAGGGGCACACTGTATATAGGGGTACACTGTGTGTATATAGGGGCACACAGTGTGTATATATAGGGGCACACTGTATATAGGGGCACACTGTGTGTATATAGGGGCACACAGTGTGTGTGTATATATATGGGTACACTGTGTGTATATAGGGGTACACTGTATATATGGGTACACTGTGTGTATATAGGGGCACACTGTATATAGGGGTACACTGTGTGTGTATATAGGGCACACTGTATATAGGGGCACACTGTATATAGGGGTACACTGTGTGTGTATATAGGGGCACACTGTATATAGGGGCACACTGTATATAGGGGTACACTGTGTGTATATAGGGGCACACTGTATATAGGGGCACACTGTATATAGGGGTACACTGTGTATATAGGGCAGGGGGCACTCACTATACGTCTCACTCCTGTGTCCGGTGATCGCTATTTACATTTATTTAGATACAATGTGTCACTTTTCAGGTTTGTGGCCAATCAGAGGCGGAGGGTAAGCAGTGACAGCGCGTCTGAGCCAATCAGGCTGTAGCAGGGCGGGCAGTGGGCGGGGCCTGTTCTGCTTGGTGAATGAGGCTGGAGCGCGCAGAGGTCGGCGCTGATCATCTTCTCCTGATCGGAGGAATCTGCTCTGGATTCCGGGATCTGAACCTCTGGATCGGGTGGAATCTGCAAGGCCGAGTGATCCGACCAGCGATCTGCGCCCCTGTGATCGATCCTGGGATCTGCTGCTGATCTCTGGGCGCAGTTAACCCTTCCGGAGCCGGGGTCCATTGAGGAGGCTGGCGGCAGATCCTGCGGGTGAGTCCGGCCTCCCTCCAGAGGCCTCTGCCGGGGATCTGCCCTCCGGCCCCGCACTGACTGATCCTCCGCCTGGGATCTCCCACCATCCTCCTCTGGATCTCTCGGAGTCTGATACATAAGGGTTAATGTTGGGTCTCTCCGGGATCTGGTGATGGATCTGCACAGATCTGGTGGATTCTGTCACTGGTGGATTATAATGGATCTATTCTGTCACTGCTGATCGCAGAATCTTCATCGTTATCAATGTGATTGGCGGATCCTGGGGCCACAGGTGACAATGGAGGGGAAGGGTCCGCTGCCCCCGGGGCCCCTCCTGCAGCCGTGAGGTTTGGGGCCCCCCGGAGCCCCTCCTGTAGCTGTGAGGTTTGGGGTCCCCGGAGCCCCTCCTGCAGCCGTGAGGTTTGGGGCCCCCCGGAGCCCCTCCTGCAGCTGTGAGGTTTGGGGTCCCCGGAGCCCCTCCTGCAGCCGTGAGGTTTGGGGCCCCCCGGAGCCCCTCCTGCAGCCGTGAGGTTTGGGGTCCCCGGAGCCCCTCCTGCAGCCGTGAGGTTTGGGGCCCCCCGGAGCCCCTCCTGCAGCTGTGAGGTTTGGGGTCCCCGGAGCCCCTCCTGCAGCCGTGAGGTTTGGGGTCCCCGGAGCCCCTCCTGCAGCCGTGAGGTTTGGGGTCCCCGGAGTCCCTCCTGCAGCCGTGAGGTTTGGGGCCCCCGGAGCCCCTCCTGCAGCCGTGAGGTTTGGGCCCCCCAGAGCCCCTCCTGCAGCTGTGAGGTTTGGGCCCCCCAGAGCCCCTCCTGCAGCCGTGAGGTTTGGGGCCCCGGAGCCCCTTCTGCAACCAGGCTGGTTTAGTATCCCCGGAGCCCCTCCTGCAGCCGTGAGGTTTGGGCCCCCCAGAGCCCCTCCTGCAGCCGTGATGTTTGGGGCCCCTATTGGCATTATGTGACTCGCACCATGTCCAGGTCTAACAGTGTGAGCCCCCCGGGATTTGGGGCCCCGGTGTTACGTTCTGAGCACCGATCAGCCTGGGGTGAAGCACAGACTCGGGCCAATGGCTGCCCCTATTCTAAGAAGACGGCCCCCCGGATGATGGGACTGTGGAGGAGCGAGGACGAGCCGGGGGCCCTGGCGGACAGTAAAGTGCGGTCCCGGTCGGCCTGGCAGGAGCACGGGGAGGAGAGCAGGAATAATAACCAGCCCCTGCAGAAGCGGCCCCTGCAGACACGGGCCCCCGGGGAGCTGGGGCCCCGGTCGGTGGAGCTGGGGCTGGATGAGAAGTCGGGGAAGGCCCGGAGGACGAGCTCCGCTTCTCCATGTCCGTCTGTCTCAACGAGATCCTGCAGATTTTCCGCTCTAAGAAGTTCCAGTCGGATAAACTGGAGAATCTTTACCAGCGTTACTTCTTCCGTCTGAACCAGAGCAGTGTGACCATGCTCCTGTCCGTGCTGCTGCTGCTGTGCCTGGTGCTGCTCACCTTCCACTGCCTCCACCCCCTCTACCAGGTGCCTTATGTGGTGGTGCTGTGCCTGGCCATGCTGAGCATTGTAGTGCTCATCGGAGTCTGCAACCGCAATGACTTCCACCAGGACTACATGTGGCTGGCCTGCTACACCGTCATCATCATCCTCTTCATGGTGCAGGTGGTCTGCGTCCTTCTGGTGAGACCCCGCAGCGCCTCCGACGGGATCTGGTGGACCGTGTTCTTCATCTACACCGTGTACACGCTGCTGCCAGTGCGGATGAGAGCGGCGGTGCTCAGCGGGATCGTCCTGTCCGCCACTCACCTCGCCATCTCCCTGAAGATCAACACAAGTGACGAGTTCCTGGTGAAGCAGGTGAGTGCCCCCTCACTCCATCACACGGCGCGGGTGAGTGCCCCCTCATCTCCCTCCACTCCACAGGGCAGGTGAGTGCCCCCTCATCTCCCTCCACTCCACAGGGCAGGTGAGCGCCCCCTCATCTCCCTCCACTCCACAGGGCAGGTGAGCGCCCCATCATCTCCCTCCACCAAGCAGGGCAGGTGAGTGCCACCTCATCTCCCTCCACTCCATAGGACAGGTGAGCGCCCCCTCATCTCCCTCCACTCCACAGGGCAGGTGAGTGCCCCCTCACTCCATCACACGAGGCGGGTGAGCGCCACCTCCTCTCCCTCCACTCCACAGGGCAGGTGAGTGCCCCCTCATCTCCCTCCGCTCCACAGGGCAGGTGAGTGCCCCCTCATCTCCCTCCGCTCCACAGGGCAGGTGAGTGCCCCCTCATCTCCCTCCGCTCCACAGGGCAGGTGAGTGCCCCCTCATCTCCCTCCGCTCCACAGGGCAGGTGAGAGCCCCCTCATCTCCCTCCGCTCCACAGGGCAGGTGAGAGCCCCCTCATCTCCCTCCACTCCACAGGGCAGGTGAGCGCCCCCTCATCTCCCTCCACTCCACAGGGCAGGTGAGTGCCCCCTCATCTCCCTCCGCTCCACAGGGCAGGTGAGTGCCCCCTCATCTCCCTCCGCTCCACAGGGCAGGTGAGCGCCCCCTCATCTCCCTCCACTCCACAGGGCAGGTGAGAGCCCCCTCATCTCCCTCCACTCCACAGGGCAGGTGAGAGCCCCCTCATCTCCCTCCACTCCACAGGGCAGGTGAGCTCCCCCTCATCTCCCTCCACTCCACAGGGCAGGTGAGAGCCCCCTCATCTCCCTCCACTCCACAGGGCAGGTGAGCGCCCCATCATCTCCCTCCACCAAGCAGGGCAGGTGAGAGCCCCCTCATCTCCCTCCACTCCATAGGACAGGTGAGCGCCCCCTCATCTCCCTCCACTCCATAGGACAGGTGAGTGCCACCTCATCTCCCTCCACTCCATAGGACAGGTGAGCGCCCCCTCATCTCCCTCCACTCCATAGGACAGGTGAGCGCCCCCTCATCTCCCTCCACTCCATAGGACAGGTGAGCGCCCCTTCATCTCCCTCCACTCCATAGGACAGGTGAGCGCCCCCTCATCTCCCTCCACTACATAGGACAGGTGAGCGCCCCCTCATCTCCCTCCACTGCATAGGGCAGGTGAGTGCCACCTCATCTCCCTCCACTGCATAGGACAGGTGAGCGCCCCCTCATTTCCCTCCGCTCCACAGGGCAGGTGAGTGCCCCCTCATTTCCCTCCGCTCCATAGGACAGGTGAGCGCCCCCTCATCTCCCTCCGCTCCATAGGACAGGTGAGCGCCCCTTCATCTCCTCCACTCCATAGGACAGGTGAGCGCCCCCTCATCTCCCTCCACTCCATAGGACAGGTGAGTGCCACCTCATCTCCCTCCACTCCATAGGACAGGTGAGCGCCCCCTCATCTCCCTCCACTCCATAGGACAGGTGAGCGCCCCCTCATCTCCCTCCACTCCATAGGACAGGTGAGCGCCCCCTCATCTCCCTCCACTCCATAGGACAGGTGAGCGCCCCTTCATCTCCCTCCACTACATAGGACAGGTGAGCGCCCCCTCATCTCCCTCCACTGCATAGGGCAGGTGAGTGCCACCTCATCTCCCTCCACTGCACAGGACAGGTGAGCGCCCCCTCATCTCCCTCCGCTCCACAGGGCAGGTGAGTGCCCCCTCATTTCCCTCCACTCCACAGGGCAGGTGAGTGCCCCCTCATCTCCCTCCGCTCCACAGGGCAGGTGAGTGCCCCCTCATTTCCCTCCGCTCCATAGGACAGGTGAGTGCCACCTCATCTCCCTCCACTCCACAGGGCAGGTGAGTGCCCCCTCATCTCCCTCCACTCCATAGGACAGGTGAGTGCCCCCTCATCTCCCTCCGCTCCACAGGGCAGGTGAGTGCCCCCTCATTTCCCTCCACTCCATAGGACAGGTGAGTGCCACCTCATCTCCCTCCACTCCACAGGGCAGGTGAGTGCCCCCTCATTTCCCTCCACTCCATAGGGCAGGTGAGCGCCCCCTCCTCTTCCTCCGCTCCACAGGGCAGGTGAGCGCCCCCTCATCTCCCTCCACTCCACAGGACAGGTGAGCGCCCCCTCATCTCCCTCCACTCCACAGGACAGGTGAGCGCCCCTCATCTCCCTCCACTCCACAGGACAGGTGAGCGCCCCCTCATCTCCCTCCACTCCACAGGGCAGGTGAGCGCCCCCTCATCTCCCTCCACTCCACAGGGCAGGTGAGCGCCCCCTCATCTCCCTCCGCTCCATAGGACAGGTGAGCGCCCCTCATCTCCCTCCACTCCACAGGACAGGTGAGCGCCCCCTCATCTCCCTCCACTCCACAGGGCAGGTGAGCGCCCCCTCATCTCCCTCCGCTCCATAGGACAGGTGAGCGCCCCTCATCTCCCTCCACTCCACAGGACAGGTGAGCGCCCCCTCATCTCCCTCCACTCCACAGGGCAGGTGAGTGCCAGCTCATCCAGGCTCGCATGACTAATCTGAGCCTGAGCAGCGCTGGTAGTAGGGACGCTGGTGCCATCACCCCATAACGATAGTGACTGTCCTGACACTAATAATGATGTTATTTGATTTGGGGAAAGTCTGGTAATGATGAGTCTGGTCGCCATCATGGTCGCCACTCAAATAACCAAGAAATTGGTCAGAGCGATGGTGAGGACATTGTACATTTATTGTGAGATTCAACATTACCATCCAGTCGTGCGGCTCTCTATATGCTGTGTACCTGCTGCCCTGTCACATAGGTATCATTCACCGTGTCCACTGGCGAGGCTGAGCGGCGGGGCCGAGCGCTGGAAGCTTGCGGTAGGGCTGAGCGGTGGAGCCGAGCAGTGGGGATGACTGGCGAGGCTGGTGGCGGGAGCTGAACAGTAGGGCTGAGCAGTGGGAGCTGAGCAGTGGGAGCTGAGCAGTGGGAGCTGAGCAGTGGGAGCTGAGCAGTGGGGCTAAGCGGCGAGGCTGAGCAGTGGGAGCTGAGCAGTGGGGCTAAGCGGCGAGGCTGAGCAGTGGGAGCTGAGCAGTGGGGCTAAGCGGCGAGGCTGAGCAGTGGGAGCTGAGCAGTGGGAGCTGAGCAGTGGGAGCTGAGCAGTGAGGCTGAGCAGTGGGAGCTGAGCAGTGGGAACTGAACGATGGAGCCATGTTGTGGGGTTGACTGGCAAGGCTGGTGGCGGGAGCTGAACAGTAGGGCTGAGTGGTGGAGCTGAGTGGCAGCGGCTCCTCCAGACCGGACCTGTCTGTCTCCGAATGTACAGATCAGAGACACATTTTATATCTGGATCTTTTCCCTTTTAAGGCAGAAAACGATCTGGGATCTGAGCCGATCACTGTCAGAAGTGTCTGGAGCGTCCACCATAACCAGCTGATAATGGTGCAGAAAGACGTGTGTGTTTATATATACACAGCGGATGAAATAAGTATTGAACACGTCACCAGTCTCCTGAGTAAATATATTCCATAAGTTGCTTATTGACATGAATTTCTCTGCAGTTTTTGGTAACAACCCGTCCAATCCACACAGGGAAAGAAATCACCATAGGCGAGCATAAATGATGTGTAATAATGAGAAATGACACATGAAGAAAGTATTGAACACATGAAGATAGGACTTTCCAGGGCTTTTTGCTCCTAAAACCAGCTGAACTCTATCAATGCTTAGAAAGCGATCCTGACACTGAGTCACAATAATATCATCTGGTTCATCTGATGGCCGATATAAAGGAGCCTCATTTTCAAGGAGACACACAAGAAACATCTCATGATGGGGAAAACCAGTGAGCCGTCCCAAGGCCTTCACACCTTATTGATGTATAATATACTGATGGCATTGGTTATAGAAGAATTTCTAAACTACATAAAGCTCCATGAGCTCCTTTGTGGCCATAATCCAGAAGTGGAAAAACTTAATTTCACCATAAACCCGGCCATGACCAGGCGCTACCCGCAAGATATCACATAGAGGAGGGAAAAGAGTTGTCCAAGAGCCGAGGACACCTGTCGAGATCTACACATCAGGAGGGACAATTGTTTCACAGAAAACAATAAGTCATGCACTCCTCCTCCATGGCCTGTGTGCGCGCTCCTGTGTGCGCGCTCCTGTGTGCGCGCTCCTGTGTGCGCGCTCCTGTGTGCGCGCTCCTGTATGTGCGCTTCTGTGTGCACGCTACTGTGTGCGCGCTCCTGTATATATGCTCCTGTATGCACGCTCCTGTGTGCACGCTTCTGTGTGCGCGCTCCCGTATGCGCGCTTCTGTGTGCACGCTACTGTGTGCGCACTCCTGTATATATGCTCCTGTGTGCGCGCTCCTGTATGCACACTCCTGTGTGCGCGCTCCTGTATGCACACTCCTGTGTGCGCGCTCCTGTATGCACGCTCCTGTATGCGCGCTCCTGTATGCACGCTCCTGTATGCACGCTCCTGTATGCACGCTCCTGTATGCACGCTCCTGTATGCACGCTCCTGTATGCATGCTCCTGTATATATGCTCCTGTATGCACGCTCCTGTGTGCACGCTCCTGTGTGCGCTCTCCTGTATGCACGCTCCCGTGTGCACGCTCACCATGCAAAACTGAACAAAAAGGAGGTTTAAGAGCGTTTAAAGTTTACTCAACAACACTTAGAGAAATACTGGAGAATATAGTCTGGTCAGATGAGACCAAAACTCAACTGTCTGGAGGCCAAAAGGTAAATCACCCCAAAACCCAACACCAGTGAAGTGTGGAGGTGAGAACATCCCGGTGTGCGGCTGATCTTCAGTATACGGCTCTGTCTGGCAAACTTCATGTGATTGAAGGAAGGATGAAAGGTCAAAGGTTCTGAGACATTCCTGATAAATCTGCTGCATCTACCAGGAGGATGAAGATGAACCGAGGACGACATTTCACAAGACAACGATCCTAAACACACAGAGAAAGAAAATAGATCTGCTAGATCACCGAGCCGATCACCGGAGCTGAATCCAATAGAAAATGTCTGGAAGGATCTAAAGCTCTGAGATCATAGAAGGATCCACAGGATCTGCAGGAGGTGAAGAGTGTTTGTGTGGAAGAATGGGCCAAAATCCACCTGAGCAATGCAGGGACCAGTGTCTCCATACAGGAGCAATGCAGGGACCAGCGTCTCCATACAATGCAGGGACCGGTGTCTCCATACAATGCAGGGACCGGTGTCTCCATACAATGCAGGGACCGGTGTCTCCATACAATGCAGGGACCGGTGTCTCCATACAATGCAGGGACCAGTGTCTCCATACAGGAACAATGCGGGGACCGGTGTCTCCATACAATGCAGGGACCGGTGTCTCCATACAATGCGGGGACCGGTGTCTCCATACAGTGCAGGGACCGGTGTCTCCATACAGTGCAGGGACCGGTGTCTCCATACAATGCAGGGACCAGAGTCTCCATACAATGCAGGGACCGGTGTCTCCATACAATGCAGGGACCGGTGTCTCCATACAATGCAGGGACCGGTGTCTCCATACAATGCAGGGACCGGTGTCTCCATACAATGCAGGGACCGGTGTCTCCATACAATGCAGGGACCGGTGTCTCCATACAATGCAGGGACCGGTGTCTCCATACAATGCAGGGACTGGTGTCTCCATACAATGCAGGGAGCGGTGTCTCCATACAATGCAGGGACCGGTGTCCACATACAGGAGCAATGCGGGGACCGGTGTCTCCATACAATGCGGGGACCGGTGTCTCCATACAATGCGGGGACCGGTGTCTCCATACAATGCGGGGACCGGTGTCTCCATACAATGCGGGGACCGGTGTCTCCATACAATGCGGGGACCGGTGTCTCCATACAATGCGGGGACCGGTGTCTCCATACAATGCAGGGACCAGTGTCTCCATACAATGCAGGGACCGTGTCTCCATACAATGCAGGGACCGGTGTCTCCATACAATGCAGGGACCGGTGTCTCCATACAATGCAGGGACCGGTGTCTCCATACAATGCAGGGACCAGTGTCTCCATACAGGAACAATGCGGGGACCGGTGTCTCCATACAATGCAGGGACCGGTGTCTCCATACAATGCAGGGACCGGTGTCTCCATACAATGCAGGGACCAGTGTCTCCATACAGGAGCAATGCAGGGACCGGTGTCTCCATACAATGCAGGGACCGGTGTCTCCATACAATGCAGGGACCGGTGTCTCCATACAATGCAGGGACCAGTGTCTCCATACAGGAACAATGCGGGGACCGGTGTCTCCATACAATGCAGGGACCGGTGTCTCCATACAATGCAGGGACCGGTGTCTCCATACAATGCAGGGACCGGTGTCTCCATACAATGCAGGGACCGGTGTCTCCATACAACGCAGGGACCGGTGTCTCCATACAATGCAGGGACCAGTGTCTCCATACAGGAGCAATGCAGGGACCGGTGTCTCCATACAATGCAGGGACCGGTGTCTCCATACAGGAGCAATGCAGGGACCGGTGTCTCCATACAATGCAGGGACCGGTGTCTCCATACAATGCAGGGACCGGTGTCTCCATACAATGCAGGGACCGGTGTCTCCATACAACGCAGGGACCGGTGTCTCCATACAATGCAGGGACCGGTGTCTCCATACAATGCAGGGACCGGTGTCTCCATACAATGCAGGGACCGGTGTCTCCATACAATGCAGGGACCGGTGTCTCCATACAGGAGGCGTTTGGAGCTTTAGGACCACAAAAGGAGAAGAACCAATGATTAAGTACATCTCAGTAACGTGTTCAATACTTCTCTTCCTTTGTCATTTCTCATTATTACACATCATTTATGGACATCTATGGTGATTTCTTTGCCTGTGTGGGTTGGACGGGTTGTTACCGACATATGGTGAGAAATTCATGTCAACAGCACATGGAGTGGGTGACGTGTTCAATACTTATTCACCCTCTGTACATTGTGGGGGTTCAGGCTCTTTGGTAGCTGCGGAGGGGAACACAGGTGAAAGTTAATTTTCTGTATAAACCTTTAGACACAATGTATACGCTTTTTTTTCTTCCATAAAGATATTAAATAAGAAATCCCCAGTCCTGTCTCCGGGTCGGCACAGCAAGGAGGCACAGGCCAGGCAATCCTCGGTGATCCCCAGCACAGGCCAGGCGATCCTCGGTGATCCCCAGCACAGGCCAGGCGATCCTCGGTGATCCCCAGCACAGGCCAGGCGATCCTCGGTGATCCCCAGCACAGGCCAGGCGATCCTCGGTGATCCCCAGCACAGGCCAGGCGATCCTCGGTGATCCCCAGCACAGACCAGGCGATCCTCAGTGATCCCCAGCACAGACCAGGCGATCCTCAGTGATCCCCAGCACAGACCAGGCGATCCTCAGTGATCCCCGACACAGACCAGGCGATCCTCGGTGATCCCCGACACAGGCCAGGCGATCCTCGGTGATCCCCGACACAGGCCAGGCGATCCTCGGTGATCCCCGGCACAGACCAGGCGATCCTCGGTGATCCCCGGCACAGGCCAGGCGATCCTCGGTGATCCCCGGCACAGACCAGGCGATCCTCGGTGATCCCCGGCACAGACCAGGCGATCCTCGGTGATCCCCGGCACAGACCAGGCGATCCTCGGTGATCCCCGGCACAGACCAGGCGATCCTCGGTGATCCCCGGCACAGACCAGGCGATCCTCGGTGATCCCCGGCACAGGCGATCCTCGGTGACCCCCGGCACAGGCCAGGCGATCCTCGGTGACCCCCGGCACAGGCCAGGCGATCCTCGGTGACCCCCGGCACAGGCCAGGCGATCCTCGGTGATCCCCGGCACAGGCCAGGCGATCCTCGGTGATCCCCGGCACAGGCCAGGCGATCCTCGGTGATCCCCGGCACAGGCCAGGCGATCCTCGGCACAGGCTCGACCATCGAGCGGCACAGGCCAGGCGATCCTCGGTGATCCCCGGCACAGGCCAGGCGATCCTCGGTGATCCCCGGCACAGGCCAGGCGATCCTCGGTGATCCCCGGCACAGGCCAGGCGATCCTCGGTGATCCCCGGCACAGGCCAGGCGATCCTCGGTGACCCCCGGCACAGGCCAGGCGATCCTCGGTGATCCCCGGCACAGGCCAGGCGATCCTCGGTGATCCCCGGCACAGGCCAGGCGATCCTCGGCACAGGCTCGACCATCGAGCGGCACAGGCCAGGCGATCCTCGGTGATCCCCGGCACAGGCCAGGCGATCCTCGGTGATCCCCGGCACAGGCCAGGCGATCCTCGGTGATCCCTGGCACAGGCCAGGCGATCCTTGGTGATCCCCGGCACAGGCTCGACCACCGAGCGGCACAGGCCAGGCGATCCTCGGTGATCTCCGGCACAGGCTCGACCACCGAGCGGCACAGGCCAGGCGATCCTCGGTGATCCCCAGCACAGACCAGGCGATCCTCAGTGATCCCCGACACAGACCAGGCGATCCTCAGTGATCCCCGACACAGGCCAGGCGATCCTCGGTGATCCCCCGACACAGGCCAGGCGATCCTCGGTGATCCCCCGACACAGGCCAGGCGATCCTCGGTGATCCCCAGCACAGACCAGGCGATCCTCGGTGATCCCCAGCACAGACCAGGCGATCCTCGGTGATCCCCAGCACAGACCAGGCGATCCTCGGTGATCCCCAGCACAGACCAGGCGATCCTCGGTGATCCCCAGCACAGGCCAGGCGATCCTCGGTGATCCCCCGACACAGGCGATCCTCGGTGATCCCCGGCACAGGCCAGGCGATCCTCGGTGATCCCCGGCACAGGCCAGGCGATCCTCGGTGATCCCCGGCACAGGCCAGGCGATCCTCGGTGATCCCCGACACAGGCTCGACCACCGAGCGGCACAGGCCAGGCGATCCTCGGTGATCTCCGGCACAGGCTCGACCACCGAGCGGCACAGGCCAGGCGATCCTCGGTGATCCCCAGCACAGACCAGGCGATCCTCAGTGATCCCCAGCACAGACCAGGCGATCCTCAGTGATCCCCGACACAGACCAGGCGATCCTCAGTGATCCCCGACACAGGCCAGGCGATCCTCGGTGATCCCCCGACACAGGCCAGGCGATCCTCGGTGATCCCCCGACACAGGCCAGGCGATCCTCGGTGATCCCCAGCACAGACCAGGCGATCCTCGGTGATCCCCTGCACAGACCAGGCGATCCTCGGTGATCCCCAGCACAGACCAGGCGATCCTCGGTGATCCCCTGCACAGACCAGGCGATCCTCGGTGATCCCCAGCACAGGCCAGGCGATCCTCGGTGATCCCCCGACACAGGCCAGGCGATCCTCGGTGATCCCCCGACACAGGCCAGGCGATCCTCGGTGATCCCCAGCACAGACCAGGCGATCCTCGGTGATCCCCAGCACAGACCAGGCGATCCTCGGTGATCCCCAGCACAGACCAGGCGATCCTCGGTGATCCCCAGCACAGGCCAGGCGATCCTCGGTGATCCCCCGACACAGGCGATCCTCGGTGATCCCCGGCACAGGCCAGGCGATCCTCGGTGATCCCCGGCACAGGCCAGGCGATCCTCGGTGATCCCCGGCACAGGCCAGGCGATCCTCGGTGATCCCCGGCACAGGCTCGACCACCGAGCGGCACAGGCCAGGCGATCCTCGGTGATCTCTGGCACCGTCTGTTCCCTGCACACACGTCTGAGCTGGATCA
Source organism: Allobates femoralis (assembly GCA_033576535.1). Classification (NCBI taxonomy): domain Eukaryota; kingdom Metazoa; phylum Chordata; class Amphibia; order Anura; family Aromobatidae; genus Allobates; species Allobates femoralis. The sequence continues at coordinate 69,851 of JARQOC010000399.1, forward strand.
GTCACTATCTATCGTCCACACAATCCAGTGGTGTTTGCAGCTTGGCGTCCTCTGGCCGATGCCCTCTGCTCTCTGCTGCCTGATCACTGACCACATGGCCTGGAGCTAGACATTGCTGTCCAGGTGCAGCTCATCAGGGCCTGTAGTGCTAGGATTTAACCCTAACCTGCCTGACCGTCCTACAATATCCTGTGCACAGGGAGAAGCAGTTCCAGCCTTAGGCTATGTTCTCACGCTGCGCATTTTTTGTACTTTATCTGCACTTGCACTTTTTTATGCATTTTTTTAACGCTCAAGTGCTTCCACATACTGCACTCTTGTGCACTCTTGTGCACTCTTGTGCGCTTTTTCCCAGCCCATTTTATCATGTGAGCTATGAGAAAAGCACAGAGGCAGCTACGTAAAGAATTGACTGCCTATTCCTCTTGCAGTGAAAACGCATGCGTAAAAAAGTGCAGAACAGCGCAATATGTGACCACAATTCAGCGAAGCCCGGAGGTTTCCTGCACTGCAGTCCCATAATTGCGTTTCACTTAAGCGCGCAAAAAAGCGACGTGTAAATGTAGTAAAAAGCAGAAATATGCAGCAAAACTGCAAATACCGAGTGTGAACGTGGCCTTAACGAGGCGATTGATGGTTCCAGCCCAGAGTCTGCCTGTGGCCCCCACCTCTCCGGCCTCGAGTCTGCCTGTGGCCCCCGCCGCTCTTGCCTCGAGTCTGCCTGTGGCCCCCGCCTCTCCGGCCTCGAGTCTGCCTGTGGCCCCCGCCTCTCCGGCCTCGAGTCTGCCTGTGGCCCCCGCCTCTCCGGCCTCGAGTCTGCCTGTGGCCCCCGCCTCTCCGGCCTCGAGTCTGCCTGTGGCCCCCGCCTCTCCGGCCTCGAGTCTGCCTGTGGCCCCCGCCGCTCTGGCCTCGAGTCTGCCTGTGGCCCCCGCCTCTCCGGCCTCGAGTCTGCCTGTGGCCCCCGCCTCTCCGGCCTCGAGTCTGCCTGTGGCCCCCGCCTCTCCGGCCTCGAGTCTGCCTGTGGCCCCCGCCGCTCCGGCCTCGAGTCTGCCTGTGGCCCCCGCCGCTCCGGCCTCGAGTCTGCCTGTGGCCCCCGCCTCTCCGGCCTCGAGTCTGCCTGTGGCCCCCGCCTCTCCGGCCTCGAGTCTGCCTGTGGCCCCCGCCTCTCTGGCCTCGAGTCTGCCTGTGGCCCCCGCCTCTCTGGCCTCGAGTCTGCCTGTGGCCCCCGCCGCTCCGGCCTCGAGTCTGCCTGTGGCCTCCGCTGTGTATATGGTGGATATCACATGGCACTGTGTATATGGTGGATATCACATGGCACTGTGTATATGGTGGATATCACATGGCACTGTGTATATGGTGGATATCACATGGCACTGTGTATATGGTGGATATCACATGGCACTGTGTATATGGTGGATATCACATGGCACTGCGTATATGGTGGATATCACATGGCACTGTGTATATGGTGGATATCACATGGCACTGTGTATATGGTGGATATCACATGGCACTGTGTATATGGTGGATATCACACGGCACTGCGTATATGGTGGATATCACATGGCACTGTGTATATGGTGGATATCACATGGCACTGTGTATATGGTGGATATCACATGGCACTGTGTATATGGTGGTTATCACATGGCACTGTGTATATGGTGGATATCACACGGCACTGCGTATATGGTGGATATCACATGGCACTGTGTATATGGTGGATATCACATGGCACTGTGTATATGGTGGTTATCACACGGCACTGTGTATATGGTGGTTATCACATGGCACTGTGTATATGGTGGATATCACATGGCACTGTGTATATGGTGGATATCACATGGCACTGTGTATATGGTGGTTATCACATGGCACTGTGTATATGGTGGATATCCTGTGGGCACTGTGTAGCGGTGTTATATGTGGACTATATGGCGGCTAATACATGTGGCCGGATGGGTCATAAGATCATTTAACTCAGGATATTACCCGGGTTCAGGACGTGGCCCCCCCCGGACAGTCGCTTCCCGGCCCTCTGTGATGATTGGGGCCAGTCACCCCTGTACAGGTACAGTCGGTGGTCACCAGCGGTGTGGATCACCCCCCACTATGAGGACGGTCCCGCACCTGTGTACTCAGGGCCTATGTGCTGCGTCTCCGGTCACATGCGTCTCGCCTCATTCCCATATACTGTTATTTATAGACGCAGGAGGGGGCGCGTTCCACCCGCCGCATTCTTTTATGGTGATACAGAATTTCTCCCATATATCGAGATTTTCTCATCCTCAGGATTGTTGTATTTAAAGGGAAAGTTCACATATTAGTGGAATAAAGATAATGAGAGAAATGTGCAGATAATAGTACGGAATGTCAGGAAGAAGAAATGACTTCATGAGGTCACAGTCCAGGGTGACATCACAGCGTAGGGACCATGCACCTGGTGACATCACAGCGTAGGGACCATGCACCTGGTGACATCACAGCGTAGGGACCATGCACCTGGTGACATCACAGCGTAGGGACCATGCACCTGGTGACATCACAGCGTAGGGTCCATGCACCTGGTGGCATCACAGCGTAGGGACCATGCACCTGGTGACATCACAGCGTAGGGACCATGCACCTGGTGACATCACAGCGTAGGGACCATGCACCTGGTGACATCACAGCGTAGGGTCCATGCACCTGGTGGCATCACAGCGTAGGGACCATGCACCTGGTGACATCACAGCGTAGGGACCATGCACCTGGTGACATCACAGCGTAGGGACCATGCACCTGGTGACATCACAGCGTAGGGTCCATGCACCTGGTGACATCACAGCGTAGGGACCATACACCTGGTGACATCACAGCGTCAGGGACCACTGACATCCCTGGTGACACACAGCGTAGGGACCATGCACCTGGTGACATCACACAGCTAGGGACCATCACCTGGTGACATCACAGCGTAGGACCAGCACCTGGTGACATCACAGCGTAGGGACCATGCACCTGTGACATCCAGCGTAGGACCATGCACCTGGTGACATCACAGCGTAGGGACCATGCACCTGGTGACATCACAGCGTAGGACCATGCACCTGGTGACATCACAGCGTAGGGACCATGCACCTGTGACATCACAGCGTAGGGACCATGCACCTGGTGACATCACAGCGTAGGGACATGCACCTGGTGACATCACAGCGTAGGACCATCGCACCTGGTGACATCACAGCGTAGGGACCATCACCTGGTGACATCACAGCGTAGGGACCATGCACCTGGTGACATCACAGCGTAGGGACCATGCACCTGGTGACATCACAGCGTAGGGACCATGCACCTGGTGACATCACAGCGTAGGGACCATGCACCTGGTGACATCACAGCGTAGGACCATTGCACCTGGTGACATCACAGCGTAGGGACCATGCACCTGGTGACATCACACGTAGGGACCATGCACCTGGTGACATCACAGCGTAGGACCATGCACCTGGTGACATCACAGCGTAGGGACCATGCACCTGGTGACATCACAGCGTAGGGACCATGCACCTGGTGACATCACAGCGTAGGACCATGCACTGGTGACATCACAGCGTAGGGACATGCACCTTGACATCACAGCGTGGGACATGCACTGTGACTCACAGCGTAGGGACCATGCACCTGGTGACATCACAGCTGTGACCATGTCCACCTGGTGACATCACAGCGTATTGGGACCATGCACCTGGTGACATCCAGCTAGACATGCACGGACTCACAGTAGGCATCCTGGTGACATCACAGCGTAGGACCATGCACCTGGTGACATCACGCGTACTGGGACCATGGGACCTGGTGGACATCATCAGCGTATGGACCATGCCTCTGGTGACATTGTACGACCATTGCCTTGGTCACCGCTAGGTACCCATGCAGTGGTGGACATCATCAGCCGAGGGTACCATGCACTGGTGACATAGCTATGGACCATGCACCTGGTGCATCACAGCGTAGGGACCATCCACCTGGTGCATCACTGGTAGGCCAGCACTAGGTGACATGTGACAGCGTAGGGACCATGCACATTGTGACTCACAGTCGAGGGTACCATGCCCTGGGACATCACAGCGTAGGTCTCATGCACCTGGTACATCCATTGTCCATGCACCGGTTACTCTCACAGCGTAGGACCATTGCACTGGTGATCAACGTGGACCATGCCACTGTGTCTCCGTAGGGACCATGTCACTGGTGGGCATTCACATCCAGCACTGGTGCTCTGTAGGGACCTGCCACTGTCTCCCGGGTCACCGGGCATCCTCTAGGGACATCCTGTGAATCATCTCAGCACTGGGTCTCCGTGTGGACCATCACCTGGTCATCAGTCAGTGTCCTCTCCTGGGCACCACGAGCTTCTGTGATGACATGTCCCAGGTAGGGATCCTGCACTGGTGACATCACAGGCTGTGTGACCTTATCGTCCATTGTCCTCGGGTCACGGCGTCTCTACTCTGGGCATCTGTGATCATCTCAGCACTGAGGTCTCTGTGTGACCTTGTATCGTCCATTGTCCTCTGGGTCACGGCGGTCCTCTTCTTGGGGCAGTCGTGGATCATCTCAGCACTGAGGTCTCTGTGTGACCTTGTATCGTCCATTGTCCTCTCGGGTCACCGCGGTCTCTTCTTCTGGGGCAGGTCGTGGATCATCTCAGCACTGAGGTCTCTGTGTGACCTTGTATCGTCCATTGTCCTCTCGGGTCACGGCGGTCCTTCTTCTGGGGCAGGTCGTGGATCATCTCAGCACTGAGGTCTCTGTGTGACCTTGTATCGTCCATTGTCCTCTCGGGTCACCGGCGGTCTCTTCTTCTGGGCGTCGTGGATCATCTCAGCACTGAGGTCTCTGTGTGACCTTGTATCGTCCATTGTCCTCTCGGGTCACCGGCGGTCTCTCTTCTGGGGCAGGTCGTGGATCATCTCAGCACTGAGGTCTCTGTGTGACCTTGTATCGTCCATTGTCCTCTCGGGTCACCGGCGGTCTCTTCTTCTGGGGCGGTCGTGGATCATCTCAGCACTGAGGTCTCTGTGTGACCTTGTATCGTCCATTGTCCTCTCGGGTCACCGGCGGTCTCTTCTTCTGGGCGTCGTGGATCATCTCAGCACTGAGGTCTCTGTGTGACCTTGTATCATCCATTGTCCTCTCGGGTCACCGGCGGTCTCTTCTTCTGGGGCAGTCGTGGATCATCTCAGCACTGAGGTCTCTGTGTGACCTTGTATCATCCATTGTCCTCTCGGGTCACCGGCGGTCTCTCTTCTGGGCAGTCGTGGATCATCTCAGCACTGAGGTCTCTGTGTGACCTTGTATCGTCCATTGTCCTCTCGGGTCACCGGCGGTCTCTTCTTCTGGGCAGTCGTGGATCATCTCAGCACTGAGGTCTCTGTGTGACCTTGTATCGTCATTGTCCTCTCGGTCACCGGCGGTCTCTTCTTCTGGGGCAGTCGTGGATCATCTCAGCACTGAGGTCTCTGTGTGACCTTGTATCGTCCATTGTCCTCTCTGGTCACCGGCGGTCTCTTCTTCTGGGCAGTCGTGGATCATCTCAGCACTGAGGTCTCTGTGTGACCTTGTATCGTCCATTGTCCTCTCTGGTCACCGCGGTCTCTTCTTCTGGGGCAGTCTGGATCATCTCAGCACTGAGGTCTCTGTGTGACCTTGTATCGTCCATTGTCCTCTCGGGTCACCGGCGGTCTCTTCTTCTGGGGCAGTCGTGGATCATCTCAGCACTGAGGTCTCTGTGTGACCTTGTATCGTCCATTGTCCTCTCGGGTCACCGGCGGTCTCTTCTTCTGGGGCGGTCGTGGATCATCTCAGCGCTGAGGTCTCTGTGTGACCTTGTATCGTCCATTGTCCTCTCGGGTCACCGGCGGTCTCTTCTGGGCGGTCGTGGATCATCTCAGCGCTGAGGTCTCTCTGTGACCTTGTATCGTCCATTGTCCTCTCGGGTCACCGGCGGTCTCTTCTTCTGGGGCAGTCGTGGATCATCTCAGCGCTGAGGTCTCTGTGTGACCTTGTATCATCCATTGTCCTCTCGGGTCACCGGCGGTCTCTTCTTCTGAGGCGGTCGTGGATCATCTGAGCGCTGAGGTCTCCATGTTCTTGCCCTCGGGTGGCGCCATCTCTGTGTGTATTTTATGCCCATGGCGGTGGTAGTTCTCGCGGACCCAGTAGTTGCGCCCCCTGGTGCCCCCCGCCGCTGCAGGTGGAGCAGGTGGGCAGAGGCGCCGTCTCCTCCTCATGGCGGTGCACACACGTGACTCTGTTGTGATTCCGGCCCCCTCTTGGTAATTTGCGGCGCTGCGCCCTCCTCTCATCACATTTGGTATTGCTGTTGCCATGGCGATCCACGTTCACTTGGCGCGAGTCCCGTGGCAGCCGCTTCGCTCTGTTGTGATTTCCTCCTTCCTGATTTAACCCCCTCAGTGCTGAACTAACCCGTGATAACCCATCATATGACGCGCCTCATATTCCAATGTCTGATATATACAATGTGCAACCAAGTCCTGCACACCGGGCAATGACTACATCTAAAGCGGCGGTCAGCAATGTGTCCTGCCTGCTGGTGGTGCCCAGTTGTGTCCTGCCTGCTGGTGGTGCCCAGTTGTGTCCTGCCTGCTGGTGGTGCCCAGTTGTGTCCTGCCTGCTGGTGGTGCCCAGTTGTGTCCTGCCTGCTGGTGGTGCCCAGTTGGGTCCTGCCTGCTGGTGGTTCCCAGTTGTGTCCTGCCTGCTGGTGGTTCCCAGTTGTGTCCTGCCTGCTGGTGGTTCCCAGTTGTGTCCTGCCTCCTGGTGGTGCCCAGTTGTGTCCTGCCTCCTGGTGGTGCCCAGTTGTGTCCTGCCTGCTGGTGGTTCCCAGTTGTGTCCTGCCTGCTGGTGGTTCCCAGTTGTGTCCTGCCTGCTGGTGGTGCCCAGTTGTGTCCTGCCTGCTGGTGGTTCCCAGTTGTGTCCTGCCTGCTGGTGGTTCCCAGTTGTGTCCTGCCTCCTGGTGGTTCCCAGTTGTGTCCTGCCTCCTGGTGGTTCCCAGTTGTGTCCTGCCTGCTCGTGGTGCCCAGTTGTGTCCTGCCTGCTGGTGGTGCCCAGTTGTGTCCTGCCCGCTGGTGGTGCCCAGTTGTGTCCTGCCTGCTGGTGGTGCCCAGTTGTGTCCTGCCTGCTGGTGGTTCCCAGTTGTGCCCTGCCCGCTGGTGGTTCCCAGTTGTGTCCTGCCCGCTGGTGGTTCCCAGTTGTGTCCTGCCTGCTGGTGGTGCCCAGTTGTGTCCTGCCTCCTGGTGGTTCCCAGTTGTGTCCTGCCTGCTGGTGGTGCCCAGTTGTGTCCTGCCTGCTGGTGGTGCCCAGTTGTGTCCTGCCTGCTGGTGGTGCCCAGTTGTGTCCTGCCTGCTGGTGGTGCCCAGTTGGGTCCTGCCTGCTGGTGGTTCCCAGTTGTGCCCTGCCTGCTGGTGGTGCCCAGTTGTGTCCTGCCTGCTGGTCGTGCCCAGTTGTGTCCTGCCTGCTGGTGGTGCCCAGTTGTGTCCTGCCTGCTGGTGGTTCCCAGTTGTGTCCTGCCTCCTGGTGGTTCCCAGTTGTGTCCTGCCTCCTGGTGGTTCCCAGTTGTGTCCTGCCTGCTCGTGGTGCCCAGTTGTGTCCTGCCTGCTGGTGGTGCCCAGTTGTGTCCTGCCCGCTGGTGGTGCCCAGTTGTGTCCTGCCTGCTGGTGGTGCCCAGTTGTGTCCTGCCTGCTGGTGGTTCCCAGTTGTGCCCTGCCCGCTGGTGGTTCCCAGTTGTGTCCTGCCCGCTGGTGGTTCCCAGTTGTGTCCTGCCTCCTGGTGGTGCCCAGTTGTGTCCTGCCTGCTGGTGGTTCCCAGTTGTGTCCTGCCTGCTGGTGGTGCCCAGTTGTGTCCTGCCTGCTGGTGGTTCCCAGTTGTGCCCTGCCCGCTGGTGGTTCCCAGTTGTGTCCTGCCCGCTGGTGGTTCCCAGTTGTGTCCTGCCTCCTGGTGGTGCCCAGTTGTGTCCTGCCTGCTGGTGGTGCCCAGTTGTGTCCTGCCTGCTGGTGGTTCCCAGTTGTGTCCTGCCTGCTGGTGGTGCCCAGTTGTGTCCTGCCTGCTGGTGGTTCCCAGTTGTGTCCTGCCTGCTGGTGGTTCCCAGTTGTGTCCTGCCTGCTGGTGGTTCCCAGTTGTGTCCTGCCTCCTGGTGGTGCCCAGTTGTGTCCTGCCTGCTGGTGGTTCCCAGTTGTGTCCTGCCTGCTGGTGGTTCCCAGTTGTGTCCTGCCTGCTGGTGGTTCCCAGTTGTGTCCTGCCTGCTGGTGGTGCCCAGTTGTGTCCTGCCTGCTGGTGGTGCCCAGTTGGGTCCTGCCTGCTGGTGGTTCCCAGTTGTGTCCTGCTCGCTGGTGGTTCCCAGTTGTGTCCTGTCTGCTGGTGGTGCCCAGTTGTGTCCTGCCTGCTGGTGGTGCCCAGTTGTGTCCTGCCTGCTGGTGGTGCCCAGTTGTGTCCTGCCTGCTGGTGGTTCCCAGTTGTGTCCTGCCTGCTGGTGGTTCCCAGTTGTGTCCTGCCTGCTGGTGGTTCCCAGTTGTGTCCTGCCTGCTGGTGGTGCCCAGTTGGTCCTGCTGCTGGTGGTTCCCAGTTGTGCCCTGCCTGCTGGTGGTGCCCAGTTGTGTCCTGCCTGCTGGTGGTTCCCAGTTGTGTCCTGCCTGCTGGTGGTTCCCAGTTGTGTCCTGCCTCCTGGTGGTTCCCAGTTGTGTCCTGCCTCCTGGTGGTTCCCAGTTGTGTCCTGCCTGCTGGTGGTTCCCAGTTGTGTCCTGCCTGCTGGTGGTGCCCAGTTGTGTCCTGCCCGCTGGTGGTGCCCAGTTGTGTCCTGCCTGCTGGTGGTGCCCAGTTGTGTCCTGCCTGCTGGTGGTTCCCAGTTGTGCCCTGCCCGCTGGTGGTTCCCAGTTGTGTCCTGCCCGCTGGTGGTTCCCAGTTGTGTCCTGCCTCCTGGTGGTGCCCAGTTGTGTCCTGCCTGCTGGTGGTTCCCAGTTGTGTCCTGCCTGCTGGTGGTTCCCAGTTGTGTCCTGCCTGCTGGTGGTTCCCAGTTGTGTCCTGCCTGCTGGTGGTTCCCAGTTGTGTCCTGCCTCCTGGTGGTGCCCAGTTGTGTCCTGCCTGCTGGTGGTTCCCAGTTGTGTCCTGCCTGCTGGTGGTTCCCAGTTGTGTCCTGCCTGCTGGTGGTTCCCAGTTGTGTCCTGCCTGCTGGTGGTTCCCAGTTGTGTCCTGCCTGCTGGTGGTTCCCAGTTGTGTCCTGCCTGCTGGTGGTTCCCAGTTGTGTCCTGCCTGCTGGTGGTGCCCAGTTGTGTCCTGCCCGCTGGTGGTGCCCAGTTGTGTCCTGCCTGCTGGTGGTGCCCAGTTGTGTCCTGCCTGCTGGTGGTTCCCAGTTGTGTCCTGCCTGCTGGTGGTTCCCAGTTGTGTCCTGCCTGCTGGTGGTTCCCAGTTGTGTCCTGCCTGCTGGTGGTTCCCAGTTGTGTCCTGCCTGCTGGTGGTTCCCAGTTGTGCCCTGCCTGCTGGTGGTGCCCAGTTGTGTCCTGCCTGCTGGTGGTGCCCAGTTGTGTCCTGCCTGCTGGTGGTTCCCAGTTGTGTCCTGCCTGCTGGTGGTTCCCAGTTGTGTCCTGCCTGCTGGTGGTGCCCAGTTGTGTCCTGCCTCCTGGTGGTTCCCAGTTGTGTCCTGCCTGCTGGTGGTTCCCAGTTGTGTCCTGCCCGCTGGTGGTTCCCAGTTGTGTCCTGCCCGCTGGTGGTGCCCAGTTGTGTCCTGCCTCCTGGTGGTTCCCAGTTGTGTCCTGCCTCCTGGTGGTTCCCAGTTGTGTCCTGCCTGCTGGTGGTTCCCAGTTGTGTCCTGCTCGCTGGTGGTTCCCAGTTGTGTCCTGCTCGCTGGTGGTGCCCAGTTGTGTCCTGCCTCCTGGTGGTTCCCAGTTGTGTCCTGCCTCCTGGTGGTTCCCAGTTGTGTCCTGCCTGCTGGTGGTGCCCAGTTGTGTCCTGCCTGCTGGTGGTGCCCAGTTGTGTCCTGCCTGCTGGTGGTTCCCAGTTGTGTCCTGCCTCCTGGTGGTGCCCAGTTGTGTCCTGCCTGCTGGTGGTGCCCAGTTGGGTCCTGCCTGCTGGTGGTGCCCAGTTGGGTCCTGCCTGCTGGTGGTGCCCAGTTGTGTCCTGCCTGCTGGTGGTTCCCAGTTGTGTCCTGCCTGCTGGTGGTGCCCAGTTGTGTCCTGCCTGCTGGTGGTGCCCAGTTGTGTCCTGCCCGCTGGTGGTTCCCAGTTGTGTCCTGCCCGCTGGTGGTTCCCAGTTGTGTCCTGCCTGCTGGTGGTTCCCAGTTGTGTCCTGTCTGCTGGTGGTTCCCAGTTGTGTCCTGCCTGCTGCTGGTGCCCAGTTGTGTCCTGCCTGCTGGTGGTGCCCAGTTGTGTCCTGCCTGCTGGTGGTTCCCAGTTGTGTCCTGCCTGCTGGTGGTTCCCAGTTGTGTCCTGCCTGCTGGTGGTGCCCAGTTGTGTCCTGCCTGCTGGTGGTTCCCAGTTGTGTCCTGCCTGCTGGTGGTTCCCAGTTGTGTCCTGCCTGCTGGTGGTGCCCAGTTGTGTCCTGCCTGCTGGTGGTTCCCAGTTGTGTCCTGCTGGTTGTGCCCAGTTGTGTCCTGCCTGCTGGTGGTGCCCAGTTGTGTCCTGCCTGCTGGTGGTGCCCAGTTGTGTCCTGCCTGCTGGTGGTTCCCAGTTGTGTCCTGCTGGTCGTGCCCAGTTGTGTCCTGCCTGCTGGTGGTTCCCAGTTGTGTCCTGCCTGCTGGTGGTTCCCAGTTGTGTCCTGCTGGTCGTGCCCAGTTGTGTCCTGCCTGCTGGTGGTGCCCAGTTGTGTCCTGCCTGCTGGTGGTGCCCAGTTGTGGTCCTGCCTGCTGGTGGTTCCCAGTTGTGTCCTGCCTCCTGGTGGTTTCCAGTTGTGTCCTGCCTCCTGGTGGTTTCCAGTTGTGTCCTGCCTGCTGGTGGTGCCCAGTTGTGTCCTGCCTGCTGGTGGTGCCCAGTTGCGTCCTGCCTGCTGGTGGTTCCCAGTTGTGTCCTGCCTCCTGGTGGTTCCCAGTTGTGTCCTGCCCGCTGGTGGTGCCCAGTTGTGTCCTGCCTGCTGGTGGTGCCCAGTTGTGTCCTGCCTCCTGGTGGTGCCCAGTTGGGTCCTGCCTGCTGGTGGTGCCCAGTTGTGTCCTGCCCGCTGGTGGTGCCCAGTTGTGTCCTGCCTGCTGGTGGTTCCCAGTTGTGTCCTGCCCGCTGGTGGTGCCCAGTTGTGTCCTGCCTGCTGGTGGTGCCCAGTTGTGTCCTGCCTCCTGGTGGTGCCCAGTTGGGTCCTGCCTGCTGGTGGTGCCCAGTTGTGTCCTGCCGCTGGTGGTGCCCAGTTGTGTCCTGCCCGCTGGTGGTGCCCAGTTGTGTCCTGCCCGCTGGTGGTGCCCAGTTGTGTCCTGCCTGCTGGTGGTTCCCAGTTGTGTCCTGCTGGTTGTGCCCAGTTGTGTCCTGCCCGCTGGTGGTGCCCAGTTGTGTCCTGCCCGCTGGTGGTGCCCAGTTGTGTCCTGCCTGCTGGTGGTGCCCAGTTGTGTCCTGCCTGCTGGTGGTGCCCAGTTGTGTCCTGCCTGCTGGTGGTGCCCAGTTGTGTCCTGCTCGCTGGTGGTGCCCAGTTGTGTCCTGCCTGCTGGTGGTGCCCAGTTGTGTCCTGCCTTCTGGTGGTTCCCAGTTGTGTCCTGCCTGCTGGTGGTGCCCAGTTGTGTCCTGCTCGCTGGTGGTTCCCAGTTGTGTCCTGTCTGCTGGTGGTGCCCAGTTGTGTCCTGCCTGCTGGTGGTGCCCAGTTGTGTCCTGCCTGCTGGTGGTGCCCAGTTGTGTCCTGCCTGCTGGTGGTGCCCAGTTGTGTCCTGCCTGCTGGTGGTGCCCAGTTGTGTCCTGCCTGCTGGTGGTTCCCAGTTGTGTCCTGCCTGCTGGTGGTTCCCAGTTGTGTCCTGCCTGCTGGTGGTGCCCAGTTGTGTCCTGCCTGCTGGTGGTTCCCAGTTGTGTCCTGCCTCCTGGTGGTGCCCAGGCAGCTGCTTCTCATTGGGGGCGACTCTGCCATAGACCATTGCATGATTCCAGGAGGGGATTCCTCCAGCGTAACGAATGTTTGGGCACTTTTCCTTGGCGCTGGCAGATGTTCGGTTAAATCGTGTGGTCACTTGAGTGTGAGCTGCTGGGTGTCGGAGCCAGCGCCGTCTATCTCACGCCATCTGCTCCGGCTCTGCACACGGACCTGGCTCCGCTCTGTATTCCTATGAGATTAATAAGAGCATCTGATTATTTGTTGTTGCAGCTGGACGCCCTGTATATGGGAGGTCGGAGCTCCGACTATAGTGACACATTGTTACCCGAACACAATGGGACACATGCCGACATGGCACGGGCAACACTCGGGGTATGGCACTGCCAACCACAGAACCCCTGCACTGCCAGACTGGAGGTGATGAAGAAATCTCCAGAACCAGCAGGGTCACTGTGTACATACATTACATTACTGATCCTGAGTTACCTCCTGTATTATACTCCAGAGCTGCACTCACTATTCTGCTGGTGCAGTCACTGTGTACATACATTACATTACTGATCCTGAGTTACCTCCTGTATTATACTCCAGAGCTGCACTCACTATTCTGCTGGTGCAGTCACTGTGTACATACATTACATTGCTGATCCTGAGTTACCTCCTGTATCCTCCAGAGCTGCACTCACTATTCTGCTGGTGCAGTCACTGTGTACATACATTACATTACTGATCCTGAGTTACCTCCTGTATTATACTCCAGAGCTGTACTCACTATTCTGCTGGTGCAGTCACTGTGTACATACATTACATTACTGATCCTGAGTTACCTCCTGTATTATACTCCAGAGCTGCACTCACTATTCTGCTGGTGCAGTCACTGTGTACATACATTACATTACTGATCCTGAGTTACCTCCTGTATTATACTCCAGAGCTGCACTCACTATTCTGCTGGTGCAGTCACTGTGTACATACATTACATTACTGATCCTGAGTTACCTCCTGTATTATACTCCAGAGCTGCACTCACTATTCTGCTGGTGCAGTCACTGTGTACATACATTACATTACTGATCCTGAGTTACCTCTTGTATTATCCTCCAGAGCTGCACTCACTATTCTGCTGGTGCAGTCACTGTGTACATACATTACTGATCCTGAGTTACCTCCTGTATTATACTCCAGAGCTGCACTCACTATTCTGCTGGTGCAGTCACTGTGTACATACATTACATTACTGATCCTGAGTTACCTCCTGTATTATACTCCAGAGCTGCACTCACTATTCTGCTGGTGCAGTCACTCTGCACATACATTACATTACTGATCCTGAGTTACCTCCTGTATTATACTCCAGAGCTGCACTCACTATTCTGCTGGTGCAGTCACTGTGTACATACATTACATTACTGATCCTGAGTTACCTCCTGTATTATACTCCAGAGCAGCACTCACTATTCTGCTGGTGCAGTCACTGTGTACATACATTACATTACTGATCCTGAGTTACCTCCTGTATTATACTCCAGAGCTGCACTCACTATTCTGCTGGTGCAGTCACTGTGTACATACATTACATTACTGATCCTGAGTTACCTCCTGTATTATACTCCAGAGCAGCACTCACTATTCTGCTGGTGCAGTCACTGTGTACATACATTACATTACTGATCCTGAGTTACCTCCTGTATTATACTCCAGAGCTGCACTCACTATTCTGCTGGTGCAGTCACTGTGTACATACATTACATTACTGATCCTGAGTTACCTCCTGTATTATACTCCAGAGCTGCACTCACTATTCTGCTGGTGCAGTCACTGTGTACATACATTACATTACTGATCCTGAGTTACCTCCTGTATTATACTCCAGAGCAGCACTCACTATTCTGCTGGCGCAGTCACTGTGTACATACATTACATTACTGATCCTGAGTTACCTCCTGTATTATACTCCAGAGCTGCACTCACTATTCTGCTGGTGCAGTCACTGTGTACATACATTACATTACTGATCCTGAGTTACCTCCTGTATTATACTCCAGAGCTGCACTCACTATTCTGCTAGTGCATTCACTGTGTACATACATTACATTACTGATCCTGAGTTACCTCCTGTATTATCCTCCAGAGCTGCACTCACTATTCTGCTGGTGCAGTCACTGTGTACATACATTACATTACTGATCCTGAGTTACCTCCTGTATTATCCTCCAGAGCTGCACTCACTATTCTGCTGGTGCAGTCACTGTGTACATACATTACATTACTGATCCTGAGTTACCTCCTGTATTATCCTCCAGAGCTGCACTCCCTATTCTGCTGGTGCAGTCACTGTGTACATACATTACATTACTGATCCTGAGTTACCTCCTGTATTATACTCCAGAGCTGCACTCACTATTCTGCTGGTGCAGTCACTGTGTACATACATTACATTACTGATCCTGAGTTACCTCCTGTATTATACTCCAGAGCTGCACTCACTATTCTGCTGGTGCAGTCACTGTGTACATACATTACATTACTGATCCTGAGTTACCTCCTGTATTATACTCCAGAGCTGCACTCACTATTCTGCTGGAGGAGTCACTGTGTACATACATTACATTACTGATCCTGAGTTACCTCCTGTATTATACTCCAGAGCTGCACTGACTATTCTGCTGGTGCAGTCACTGTGTACATACATTACATTACTGATCCTGAGTTACCTCCTGTATTATACTCCAGAGCTGCACTCACTATTCTGCTGGTGCAGTCACTGTGTACATACATTACATTACTGATCCTGAGTTACCTCCTGTATTATACTCCAGAGCTGCACTCACTATTCTGCTGGTGCAGTCACTGTGTACATACATTACATTACTGATCCTGAGTTACCTCCTGTATTATACTCCAGAGCTGCACTCACTATTCTGCTGGAGGATACATTGTTATGATGGTGTGTGGCTTGTACGGTCTCCTCTGCCCGGCGTTCTCACAGTTACATATCTTCGTTCTATCTTTAGCCTCGTGTGGCCGGTGTCCAGCTGCTCGACATGGGAAATCCATCCTGGACCGGACTGAGGGTCAAAGGTCTAATCCCTGTGAGAAAATATGTCAGGAACTGAAAGATGCAATCATATTACAGGACGGGGGAATAATAATATAATCACCGGGATCA